>LPNX010695557.1:811790-828416 GCA_001517045.1 Pseudotsuga menziesii
CTTAAAATAAACAACTCAGTTACATAATTAAACTAAAGGTAAATAACAGAACTGCTCATACAATGAGCTTAAGAAATAGGTAATAATCTTTTATTTACCTTCAGATATGATAGAAATAGTATTATTATATTTTAGTATCAAAATAAGAAATGGTATTGTGCTCAAACTGTAAAAGTTAGAGTTTAACCCTACATTATCCAGCTTTGCAGATAGCAAATAATTATAAATATAAGATAACAAATTACCTGCAGCCGTATTATAAAATAATACTATAAGGCTGTTCTAAGGCTTTATTTTATTTATTTCTTACACAGTAATAAATTAAGAAAAACAGTAATAATCTCTTAAACGACAATTAGGGTTTGACCCTAAAATATACCTGTATATGCAAGGAAATTTTAATTATAAATTACGATAATAAACTTGTTACGGTAGCTTTATAAATTTGCAGTGGAAGGCTATCACAATGCCTGCATCTATCTTATTACACTTCATAATCTAAATTTAAAAACTGTTAAAGGAAAAACAGATCAGATTATGCAGAAAGACAGTAATTATTTATATTATAAACCCTTGGGTGAAAAACTCTGAACCAATAAGAGTACAGTCAAAACGAAGAGCCGAGGTCTTAACCTCTTCGCAAATAGGCTTACAGCCTAAGTTTTTCTTACAGCATTAAAAAGGATGAAAGACATTTTGATATTTACAACTGCGGCCTAAGCCGTAAACACCCTCACATCATGTGAAGGGTTTCACCTAAAACTTTTAAAACCAGCAGTCTTAATGCCAAAACGAAGCAGCAAGGGTTTCATACTTTTTAAGTCGACCCTTGAAAATTTTCCAATTGAAAACCATAAGGGGACCGGCCATGGCATAACCAGGCTTACCAGGAGTGAAGCTTGCTTGCCCCAGTCTTCTACCTTCGGCTGCGCCTTGAAGTTGTAAGAGCCTGCAAAAATCGAACCCTTTATAAGTATGCTGTATCCAAAGAGAGTCTAATTTGTAAAATTTTTATCAATAATACTGTAATGTAAAATTTTTACCTGTATAGTGGAAGAGGCACGAGCGTCGTCTCCTGTGTCACAGCTCACAAGACAGGTAGGTAATACCTGTAAGGAGGCAAAGGAAGTTTATCTCTCGACTGTGTACAGAGATTAAGACTGTGGATTCAACATGCGAAACCCGGAGGAAGGCAAAACATTTGCAAGGGTTCGGCTCAGACTGTTAAAGAAACGGTAATGGAGAAGCGAAGGACTACACTCCAGCATACAATGAAGGGAGCAAGCCACAACCAGGAACGACAAGGAGGAGTCTACACAGAGTAAAGACCATGCAGGAATGCTCAACACCGTTGCAGAGCAACCAACGCCGAGAGGCACGGAGAAAATAAGAGTTTAGGGTTAACTTACAGCACTTTTATCCACACGATGCATGGCTGGAGTGTTGCCACGACAGTGTTTAAATATTTCACCAAGAGTGGGTTTTATCATATAGTCAACCAACGTCACGAAGGAGGAATGATTTCCAAATCATTCGTTGAGTAAGGTTTTCCAAAGTCGTGGAGCGAGGACCATAACCTACGCTGCATGCAAATGATGGTTTCAATACTCTCCACTATTATGTCAAACCATAATAATCATAAGCAAATGGAGTAGTGTTATAATAGAATTTTATGAGCTCGATGTTTGGGAGGCATTCTATAAAAATCTTAACCTTGATTTTTATAGTTTATACTCCTTTGGAGGGTAGTCTATGGTATTATATATTACAATTTTATGAAATGAACCTTGGCACTAAAGTTATTATAAAATTTTCCCTTATGATGCAAGATGTTTAAGTCCCTTATCAAGTAAAAAGAGTATTAGCATAAAGACCATGGTGTTGATTGATGTGAACTAGGAAATCTCAGAGTCATAATTTTGATTGATCTCTAACCTTGGAACCATCCTTTATAGTCAAGTAACAACTCTTCAATAGAATAAAAATTGTACTGAAGTGGATAATCTTATAGTTGAATCCAAGCTCAAGGCTTGATAATTATAATAAGACCAATCATTGATTCTAGTTGTTACAAGCTAATTATTTTCCTTTAAATTGCCTAGCCTAGTTTAAAAACTTATAAAGAAAGTATGTTAGTAGGAAGCTAGGTTATTTTCTTTCTACTTATCTCTTGAATGAGTTATTTACCTATATTAAAATAATAATTGTAGTACAAGGCACATAAGATTTAAGGAAGTATTAAATTACCATGGAAGACGATGGTTTTACTTCAGGTGATAACCTCAGTAACAAGTGAAGACATGGCAGAAAATATATAAATAGGCCAAAAACCCTGCAGTAATAAAAGAAGTCTTTTATTAGTCTTCACTTAACTCGAATTGCTTGTATATGTTTACATACTTATTATAGATTTTATAACTCTGTTTCTCTACTGTGATTCTTAAGGAATTGACAAGTTTATTGTACATAAATTACAACTGTAATAGACTAGAGAATTTGACATATCAGTAAGAACAATATGTATTTCTGCTAGCAAGAAATTAGTTGAATATACCTTAACTTAAGTTGAAAGTTTTGTCTCTTTCTTCAAACCTTTTTGCTCACGACGAACTTATAATAATACTCTAGAATTACGAATTGCAGCACCACAACTTCTTACCTATACATCTGTAAGAAAAGCGGAAACCGTTACGTTAGCTCGAAAGCTAAGTAAGTCAGGTTATGCATGACAGTTCACCTTATGATCACAAAAGGAACAAAAGTCAGTAAGCTGAAAGATATATGTTCATTAACTAAACATGCTAACTGATAAATTCAATAGCAATCTTTTAACATATAACTAATTAATGTTAGTTAATCTGTTTAACTTTAATGTTTTGTAGATTTAAAATTTTTAAATTTTACGAAATTTTTGGGGTTATGACAGATATTTAGCATTCATTTCATGTTTAAGATTAAGTTATTGCATAACCTTATAGTATCACATTACTTGAGAAAAGCACTCACACTAAACTTCTAAGTGATATCAACATACCAATGCAACTTAATCGATATGATGATTATACATACTCATAGTAATTCCTTCCTACTCATTGGTATCATTAAGACATGATTTTTCCTCACTCGAGATAAGTATTTCACACTTGAACAAGTGCATTAGAAGTGCATCACTTATTGATTAATACAATGGGGATTAATTCTTCTAAGCCTCCTATCGATTTGATGGACACCATCACTATCCGATCTATGATCCTTGGACCACATGGTTATCATTTGTGTTAAAGTTCAAGAGCGTCTTATCATGCAAAATCACCTTTGAGGCCACAAAATCAAGACCACATATATGAAATAATAATTTTGCATTATATAATACAATACAACACGAATGACCAAAGTTAGCATCTTGAACCACCTTATATATGGCTCAACGCACTTTTCACAAGTTCTAACTTTAGCTTTAGAGGGGCTAATTGGATGACACATCTGATAATCAAGTATAAATCATTTTAAAAGGAAGTTCACATCCCAAAAAACTAATCAAAGTTAATCAATTCAATGCACGCATTATTAAATATGAATTATAGGAACAATGTGGAAATAATCATTGTGCATGATGCCCAAGGATACAACCTAGAGAAGGGTTAATTTTCTCACTCATTCATCATGGTTAGATAATCATAACGTTTCCATTATTTTTTGGAGCTCTCCTTTAGAAATGCAACAAACAAGAGATCCCATTCTTTATTATCAATATTATATCCAATCTCTGATCCTTGGGCCACATGGTTGTCATTTGTGTTAAAGTTCAAGAGCATCTTATCGTGCAAAATCACCTTTGAGGCCAGAAAATCAAGACCACCTATATGAAATAAGACTTTTGCATTATATAATACAATATAACACGAATGACCAAAGTTAGCATCTTGAACCACCTTATATATGGCTCAATGCACTTGAACGAGGTTTAGAGGGGCTAATTGGACGACACATATGATAATCAAGTATAGATCATTTTAAAAAGGAAACACATCCCCAAAAACTAATAAAAGGTAATCAATTCAATGCACACATTATTAAATATGAATTATAGGAACAATGTGGAAATAATCCTTGTGCATGATGCCCAAGGCTACAACCTAGAGAAGGGTTAATTTTCCCACTCATTCATCATGGTTAGATAATGAGAACATTTCCATTATTTTTTGGAGCTCTCCTCTAGACATGTAACAAACAAGAGATCTCATTCTTTATTATCAATATTATATCCACATGGTTCACTAGTCAATTTTGGGTCAGCCTAAAAATAGACAAGAAATAAGAGCTTGCCCACACTAGCCATATAAATAGTTTTTTACATGTTGGTCTTGTCCACATAAAGAGTCTACCTACATCCAAAATAGGATTAAGTAAACTTGTTTTTGGGTAAATGAAAAGTTGTAAGGTGAAATAGTGATGAACCAAGGAAACAAGAAACAATTGTAAAATGTCAACTTTGAGCTTAATGGCCATGCTACCAAATTGTTGAGGTTGAGAGCTTACTTTCCTCAAAAGTGGAGGATTCATTGGGTTAAAGTGTTAGGTTGCACATCCAAGTGAGTGATTTGTCTCTTTTTTTGGAAATAAGAGAGTTCGTGTTTCTCTTAGTTTGGCAATTTTCTCTTTTGGTGTCTTGTTTATTGAGAATACTAAATGAAGTCATCACTCCTTTGTTTTAGAAAACATAAGTCAATGAGGTTGAAGGTTGCAACCTCCTTGCATTTTGAGGTAAACAATTTTTCTCACTTGTCTATTGGAGTTGTCCCTTCATTTCCCTTCCGTGCAAAACATGTTCATGGTTTTCTCAAGGTACAATTCCATGTCTACACCACCTAATTTTAGCTCCCCTTTTCGGTTTTTTTTACCTTCCAACAACAACCTATCCACCTATTATTTAACCTTCGTGGGCCATTGCTGGTTTTAATGTTTATATATAAATGAAAATCACTATGCTCTACCTCGGAATGACATGTTTATAGATGTGAAAGTGAGAGAAAATCGACATTCATCACGTCATTTATTCAAGTTGTTCTAAATAAAAATTAAATGGGCATATCTCATGATTTGAAATGTTACATCTGAAAAACCTAAATGGCCGGAATCAAACGAATCCTCACATGGTTTTTACGTTACGGTTAACAGATAACCACGTCGGCGCGTGAAAATGAGTAGCATCTTTATAGCCGCTACGACTATAAAACTTCCCTTGCAGTGTCAACAGAAAGCAATGGATTTTCTTCATCGACAATCCTTGAAGATTGTTTCACGGACAAATTAAATTAAATCGACGGGGGGAGGACTCAGATTACCAAACTCGCCACGAATTCTTCTGTTTCAGACACAAAGACATAATGGGTGTCAATTACAGCTGTAGTTTCTTCGGCTCTGCCATGACCGGAACAGAAACAGAAGATGTGCGCAAAGTGGTGTCTGAGTCGGAATCCGTGTGGTCCAGCTTCAAAAGGCATATCAAACGGAAAATCAAAAGCCGGTCTTCCATCATGCCAATTAGCCCAATCTCAAACAAAAACAACGCTGTCGAGAATTCTCCTACATACCTTAGCAGCCGGGAATCGAAGGCTCTGCCGGCGAGGATTGTTTCGGTTCTTCGGCTCGCCAAACGTACATTATTTAAAGGTAAATTCGATGCAGCAGAGATATTGCTGAAGTCATGCGAACCAGAAGTTTGTACAGAAGAATTGCCTCCGAAGCAGATTTCCAAAGAAGAAGATGAGGAAGAGATTAAGGTCAAGTCACCGGCTGCTGAGATATTGGTGAAGTCATGTGAACCAGAAGTTTGTACAGAAGAATTGCCTCCCAAGCAGATTTCCAAAGAAGAAGACGAGGCAGAGATTAAGGTCAAGTCACCGGCTGCTGAGATATTGCTGAAGTCATGCGAACCAGAAGTTTGTACAGAAGAATTGCCTCCGAAGCAGATTTCCAAAGAAGAAGATGAGGTAATTGCCGTGAAAACGTCGGATCGCTGGTTGTGGGTTCGAATCGCCAAGGCCTTTCGGTTTCCAAAGGTAAGGTTTCGACTTTTATTGTATATCGATCTTTACTAGTGTTGGATATATTTCATGCAAAATTCACGTTATCCCTCTCTGTAATTTTGTCTTTCAGGCGACTGTATCTCACCGAAATGGACCAGAGGTTTCACAAGATCATGCAAAAGATAAGAAAACGCCAATGATCGAGCAGCCCAAAGCACAAAAGATGATCAAGAAGAAAAAGGAAGTAGCAGACTCGATCCCAGGACCAATCGACCAACCATCTAAGCGTAGTCTCACCTCCACTGCAGTGGATTCTAAGAGCAGGAAGGTGAGTTCACGCAAACGTCAGGGGATCAAATCCCATACCCTCTCACGGCTTCCGCCATCTAATTCCCGGCCAGCTAATATGTCGCTAGCAAGAAAGCGAACCACAGGCGAAGGTGAACATTACAGAATGGCTATAATTATAATTATGGCATGCTTGGTCTTGTATTCAAACAGGCTCTTAGCCCTTGTGTGTACTACGATATGGTGGTATTTACGTCCCTGGCTCTAGAGAAAAAGTAGTGACACTATGTCAGCAGCAGCAGCTGTTAAAAAACGATTTGTCTAAACAGCCGACGTTCTTACCTTTATTTTTGGTTGGTTTTTACTAATTTAATTTAGGTGTTAAAAAACGATTTGACCTTTACCTTTATTTTTGGTTGGTTTTTACTAATTTTAGTAATGTTTTTTGGTTACCGGATTTGATTTCTAAACTTAAAATAGCTCAACAAACACTAAGAATTACAAATTACAAATTTTGCCGTTCAGTGGTGTGAGCATGGTTCCATAGAACGAGCGAGCTGCCATAGTTATTGAGAAGTCCTTTTGCCTTTTTGTAAAGGTGGGTGCGGGTATCAACGTATTCGAATGGGAAATGGTCGTGCAGAGAGATGACTTCTGAGTTAAGATAAGAAAACAGGCCTTTTTGTAAAGGTGGGTGCGGGTATCAACGTATTCGAATGGGAAATGGTCGTGCAGAGAGATGACTTCTGAGTTAAGATAAGAAAACAGTGAATACTAGCCATTGCTCCAAAAAGGTGCAAAAATACGTCGATAGGTTAAAAAAGACCAGAAAAGAAAATTAAAATTGAGTTATTGTAGATTTACTAATGTACATTAACGAACTTCAAAATTTAGAACTTTAATATTCTAAATTTATAATAAGTTGTAGTATTAGACAATATGCTCATTTTGACCTACCTAGAATTGTATAACAAGTGTATTTTTTTTAAATATTCAAATATATTCAAATGCACAATATAGTAAACCTAAAAAAAATAAAAACCTTTCTTAGAAATCCACATTAAATGTACAAAGTTCAAACTAACCAAGAGGTGGAAAAATGAATGGTCTATATGGATATGCTTCAACTCGAAATAATAATTGACCAACCAATCATTGATTCCTTTGAAGCACTATTGATGATTCTCACCTAAGAACTCATAATTTGTATAACTCCAGTAAATAAAACTCAAGAAGTTGTAGCATTCCCTTCAATTCATGAGCTTCATTAATATAGCCTCAACAAAGTATTTTAGTGAACAAAAAGACTTCTCCTACCTTCTCTTACTTTTCATTTTCCTTGTATCACTATCACTTTCACTTTGGTCTTAGTCCTTTTTCTCTTTCTGGCATCCTTGTTTTCACTTCCATGTTCACTCTCAGAAGCATAAGAAATCCTAGTATATTAGGATGTACCAAAATTCTTTTTGAAGAATGGATCAATTTCTTCAATCCTTGGGAAGCTCCCTTTTGAACTCGTCCTCTGAACCCCATCAAACCATTATAATTGTAGAGATGTAACAATCCCCCTTCCCACCATCAATTGAAAAGATCCATCTCCTTCTCATAATAGCCAAATATCTTCCCTTCAGGATCCACTCTTAATCATTATGTAAAGCCTTTAACTAATATTTTAATGGTCTTAATAGTTGTTCTACCGCTTCTTAATTATTTTCTAAAAACATTCTACTTGTTACATAACCTTCATATATGGAATAACACATTCATAATAGAAGATAAAATATAATAATAATAATATTGCACTTTTTAGAATATATCCGTATACATTTAGTTAAATTACTTGATATTTTCTTTAATATGTGCAAGATATATATATATATATATATATATATATATATATATATATATGTTTGTGTGTGTGTGTTATTCATAAATAAAATTTAATATTTTTTCTTAGCACTTTCTTTTCAAATATGTTTAGAGACAATATTTATATAAAGTTAAACTATTTTTAGCATTAAAAACAATATTTCTCTCTTTTTGTTTTTGTCTCTTATATATTAAGAGATTCCCACTTTTCTATAAAATTAACTATTAATATAAACTTTGAGAAGGAATATCTCTCTCACATAATACCCAAGATGATTATAGTAAAAAAAAGGCGACCTTAGCTTCTTTCCTTTGGGAGCTCTAGAGTTAATTCTCAACGTCAGATGCCTAAATTAAGATAATTATTTGTAGTGAACGATCACTTAGTTTAACTTAGGTTTAACGCCAAGATGGCATCCGGTATTGATATCCTTGGCTTTCCAACTATGTTCAACTTCCCTTAGTGGATTTGTTATGTAGGTGAGTCAAGCCCTTCCATTTCCTAAGTCTACCAATGCTATTGACAACTTAGAAAAATAAATAACATTAGTTACAATGTTTTATCAACCTTGAGCTTCTAATGAGATAGTTGCACATTTAGATTCACCTTTGTATTCTACATTGTAAACTAATTGAAATAACTTAGGGGATGTCACAAAGTTTGATAAAATATATAAGAACTGGTTTTATAATTAAATTGTAAAAAATAATAATAAAATTTCCTATACATGGCTGGAAAGAGCGTTGTGCAACATGTAGAACGTCATTCAAGGTTAAATTATTGACACATTTTCTTTGAAGTTTTGCTTATTAAAATTTATGCCAAACATTCCCATGTTTGTTCTACACTTCCCACCTCTCATGTGGTGTTGAGTTGTGGGCCTTCCTAAATTGAGCATGAAGATACCTACAGAAACATTTGTTTTATGCTCACCTCTAACAAAATATTAGTACTTTTTTTGCTTCTAAATATTAACTTATAAAATTAAAAATTATTGACACATTAAAAATTTTGCTTATTAAAATTGATAACATTTCCTTCTAAATATTAACTTATAAAATTAAAAATCATTGAAACATTTGAAATTTTGCTTATTAAAGTGTGAATATTCTCATACTTGTAATACACTTCCCACCTCCCATGTGATCCCATGGGCATTACAAAATTGAACCTGTAGAAACACTTGCTTTTTCATCACCATCCTTTAACCAAATATCATACTTTTTTACTTCTAAAAAGCTTCCTCCATTGTGCCAACTCCTAAATTTTCCCATGTTTTTCATGCTCTCTTCAATGATATTGTCCTTTTTATAATCCTATTTTTTCATGCTCTCTTCAATAATATTGTCATTTTTATAATCCTATACCTCCTCGGTGATTTTAGTTGTGATCTTTTTACACTGTACATTTGTGATGATATATTTGATTCTTTTTAAGTTAGCATTGAAGGTTATCATGGCAAATCTACATGAAGTTGAGTAATATGGTCCCATTCCATTGAAGAAGGTTATTATAACAAAGTTCCATGAACTTGAGTCATATGGTCTTATTTCTTGGAAAGTGGAGCTTTGAATTTTAAACATTAAATTGAAAGATTACGATAAAAAAAATTTCCATCTAAATCTTAATTTTAAGACTACCTATCCAACCCTTTTGTTATAACAATTATCATTATCATAACTCATTTTTTAAACATTAATTTGAAGGATTATGATAGTTTTTTTTCAGCTAAACCTTAATTTTATCAAAATATCCTATGGAAAAAATCTATGGAGCCCTTTTGTTATAACAATTATCACCATCCTATTACCATCTAGATTTTAAGTCTATTGGTTGTTATTAAAACCAATTTTTCAACATAGCCTTTAAGAAACAGTTAAAGGCTACAATCATAATAAGCATAGACAAGTAAATACTCAAAGACATATCTCTGAAAGTTAATCAACTAATACATTTTCATTTTTCATGAGTATTTATACACTAGTAAGAGCGAAAAAAACCAATGTTGTAATATGAAGAATCGCCCTATACTCTAGTAATCAATAATGCAATTATACTATACAATCCATATCTATAAAAGTATAATAAATGGGCAAATAAAGAGGAAAAACTATAAGCTAATATTAAGTAGTCTTTTATTGATATGTGTGATTACAATCATAGGATTATACATATTTGTGCTCTTTACACAAATGGGAGGTAGGTTATAGAAAAATAAATAAAGGAAAAAATAAAGAATTTTAGGCTCCATACCCTCTCCTAAACTTATGAAAACTTTCATTTTTTTTTAAATTTTCTGAATCAAATTTATTAAATATTTTGTAAGTTATTGTTAATATTATTTCATATATATATATATATATATATAACCAACCTTTTTGAAAATTATATTATAATTCTATTCTAATATGATTTTATTTATTACATTCTAATTTATCATTCTATTGTATTTATTATGTTTTTAATCTCTTATAACAAAATAAACTTGAAACACGCTTCATACTCTGAATTTCAGAGTTTGTGTATATATACATTTATGAAAGAGACCGAAAACTGTAGGGATGGCAGTGGAATGCGGAATGACCCACATATCACATATCTGTGTGATGTTGGAAACCATGATCCTAAATAAATACTATCGTAGATATTTGAAATATGTGGAGTTCAACGAGGTCATCCAATTCGACTATAGGCAATTTTAAAACTTGACGGAAGATTTTTGTGCTTATTGTGATGTGATTGAGAAGTCTTCCATTATAGCATCCAAAGCAATAGGTTAACTTTTCAATTTTACTTTAGAAATCATCAAAGCTTTAAAGGAATTATATAAATTGTTCATATAAAGCAGATCAAATTGAAAATGACAAAGATGAGCACTTTTATGTCATTCTTTGATGTGATTGTGGTTATTTTAACTGTAGTGCAAAGGTTGAAATTAGCCCAATATTGTCCAAACTTGACAGTAGATTTGAATTGACTGGATTTTCCTCCTGGATTTGTATTTGGCACGGCCTCCTCAGCATTCTAGCCTTGAGGTATCAAACCATTGTTTTGCATATCTACGTTGCAGTTGCAAAGCTTGGAATAATCGGTGAATTGTCTGCTTACATTTAACCGTGCTATGGGGAAAACCTATAATCAAAGTACCTGGTAGTAATAGATGTATGATATCTGAAACACATTCCTTATCAAAAAAATGTAGAAATAATGTGAAGTGGTTCAAAAAATGATGTGAAGTATTAATTAAACAGCAAAATCCTCTGGCCTCTATCCATTAGCCAGCTGTGAAAGCTTGGAGTAATATCGACGACTCTTGTTTATACAGGGTTACCTCATCCCCTTGCGATCAGCATCCTTAAATCCATAACAAAAGTCTCAGGTACTTTAGCCAAGTTTCAGGTACGGTAGGGTTTGTGGGTACAAAGTATTTGGTACATGGGTACATGTATCCGATACAAGTACATGTACCCTACACCCAGGTACGGGTACCCATGCTACTTAAAAAATATCATCTATGATTCTTAATGGTCTATGTCTCTGTTGATACAATTTAATTTCTCTAATTTCAACATTCAACTCTCGTTATTCCTTGCATGGTTACCATACTCCCAATATGACTCTGGAGTACTTGAAGTATGCGGGCAGCATTTGGCATCTAGCCAAATGCTTGGCTCCACACTTTTTCATGCTTATGTTGACTAATTCCAACAATTAGTATGATGACCGTGCCAGATACCAGGAGTCACCTGCCTTGGCAAGTAAGGGTCAAGTAAAAGTAAGTTAACAACCATTGTTCATTAGACTATATTTGCGATGTGGCTAAATTCATGTTTTCATGTTTAGGGTTTGGAATTCAGAGGTCAAAGCAATCACCAATAACTTAAAAATTATTGGAGCGGTAGAAACCATTACTTCTGGGGAAAAGAATACCAAGCAAAGAAAGTAATATCACCTCAAGAAAAATAGGGAAAAACCCTCCCATTCCATCTCACTTATACTCGAGCCTCAGCCCATCATAGAGGCAAAATTTGGATTACAACCGTGGAGGTGATTAACTTGAAATTTTCAAAGACAAGATCTTTCAAATGCGGCAGCAGGTCTGTCTGCATTTACAGAGGAATTTCAAGGCCTAAACCCTCATGTAAAACAAATTAAACGGGCCTGATGAAGATCTCGTAAATATTTTTAGATGATGCTTGCAATCTACAATGCCTGTTGCACATTATAGAAATATTACAATGAACTGCACCCGGCCTACCCCATAAATGTCCAACATTATCCACGCTCGAAAGCACTTCAGCTAAGACGCGGCAGCTGGGTATCTAATCCGCCAAATTCTCACCCAAGACTTGCACCTCGCCTGATCCACAACAAACAACCTGCTTACACAAGCGAGATAGCCAGCATGCTGATAGCCAAAACCAAGCTGACTAAACTTGGGTTTAGGGCTCAGTCGATATTAAAATTTGTTTTTTTACTTTTCATGTCGACCACTTTTTCTTTTTACTTGTTGGGTGAAACTTGTCTATGTCCGACTAGACAAGTTTATAAATTTTAGTCTGTCCTATACTCGACTAAATTTACTTCGACTTACTTGTCGGTTCTACCGACCTGTTTTTACCTCAACCACTTGTCACTTCAACCAAGTCGACTGAATTCTTCTCTTCGAGCAAGTCGGCTGCTTCGACCAAGTCGGTTCACTTATTGTCTTTGACCAAGTCGGCTCACTTCTTATCTTCGACCAAGTCGGCTCACTTCAGTTGGCTGACTCAACCGACCTCTCAAGTCGGCTCACACAACCGACCACTCAAGTCGGCTCACTTTGGTTAGTATGTTTCTTAGTCTAAAGACTTAAGAAATTACAAATGCTTTTCACCTGTGAGTAAGATAGAGTAAAAATGGACACATTTACAAATCCAAAGAACTTATAAAAACATATGCCCAAATATGTAGGAAGACTTGAGTCGACCAATGTGCCGTAAAACTTGGAACTTTCACGCGGTGAGATTTTTATGGGTTCTTGTTCTTTTCACTTAATAGTAATTGTAAAAGACATTTACAAAAGTAAATCTAGAAATATGTGCGGCCAAATAATCATGCATTCAACCATAAACTATTTCATATATTTAACTATGGGAAATAACAAAGTATTACAAACTTGCCGATTACAAACTGGTCGGTCTAGACTTGTCGGTCTACAGAGCTTCGGCTCTTCGACTAAATCACATGCACAGAAGCTTGAGCTTCGACTTCTCTTTCTCACCCTGAGTTCCTCTACTGTCTAATGTCTATGTATGACTCTGTAAACTAATTTACAATTTTCTTCTTCTATTTATAGGCAACCTGAAGATTGCTACGGCATGGGCTGACTGACTCACCATTAAAGACTGAAATAACTATCTACCTAACAACTTAGCTTCAGAAATAAATTCGACTGGTTTTCATTGCCTACTCGTGGACTCTTCCTTCTTGTCAGACTGACAGACAAGATCTTGACTTGTACAGACTCTGACAGAGTCGACTGGAAGTCAAGTACATATCTGTGAGTAATTACATTTTTCCAACACTCCCCCTTAATTATAAGCAGATGGGGTTTTCAAAACAAAAATTTACAAAATGTTTCAGAGCTTAGACATGTTCTGTTTATGACAGAGTTCATTATGGAGAACTTGTCATTCCAAGATAACTACGCATATACTGGAAAGTATCCTTTGCCAATGGCTTTGTGAAGATGTCGGCAAGTTGGTCTTCAGACCTGCAAAATTCCAAACAAATTTCCTTGTCGTTCACCAACTCTCTTATAAAATGAAACCTTGTGTTGATGTGCTTGGTTCTCTTGTGAAACACATGATTCTTTGATAATGCTATGGCTGAATTGTTGTCACAGAAGATTGTTGTCGGTTCTTGATGGTTCTGTGACAAGTCTTTTAAGACTATCCTCATCCAGACAACTTGACATGCAGCACTTGTTGCTACAAAATACTCTGCTTCAGTTGAAGATAGATTTACTATGGACTGTTTCTTTGAAGCCCATGAAACAACACATGTACCAAAATGAAATTTGTACCCAGATGTACTTTTCCTGTCATCTATGCTACCTCTATTGTCACTGTCAGTGTAACCAATGAGTTTAAAATTTTCTGAGGTTGAATACATAATACCAAGGTCTTTTGTGCCACTTACATACCTCAGAATTCTTTTACCTACTTGCCAATGTGAGTCTTTTGGTGACTCCATGAGCCTTGAGATCAGACTTACTCCATACATAATGTCTGGTCTTGTTGCTGTCAAATACATAAGGCTGCCAACAAGCCTTTTGAACAGCGTTCGATCTACAGTGGATCCTTCATCATCCTTGCTCAATTTTAAACATGTTATCACTGGTGTTGGGGCTGTCTTGCAATTAGACATGTTAAATCCTTTTAAAACTTCACTTGCATACTTTTTCTATGATATAAAAATACCACTTTCAGACTGCTGAACTTCAATGCCCATAAAAACCTTCATAAGCCCCAGATCAGTCATTTCAAATTCACTTTCCATGACTGCTTTAAAATATGCTATGCCATAATCACCAGTAAATATTAAATCATCTACATACATGCAGACAATTAACATCTTACCTTGCTCATTGACTTTGGTGTACAAAGTCGGTTCACTTTCACTTCTGTGAAATCCATTTTCAATGAGATAGGAATCAATCCGACTGTACCAAGCTCTAGGAGCTTGCTTCAAACCATATAATACCTTTTTCAGTTTGTACACTTTATGCTCTTGAACTGGAAATTCATACCCTTGTGGCTATTCCACATATACTTCCTCCTCTAGATAGCCATTTAAGAATGCTGACTTGACATCCATTTGATGAACATGCCATTTGTTTTGTGCAGCAATGGACAAAACTATTCTGATTGTATCCATGTGCGCAACAGGTGCAAACGTTTCATTGAAGTCGATGTTGGGTTGCTGTGTGAACCCTCTTGCTACCATTCTTGCCTTGTGCTTTTGCACATTTCCATCAGCATCTTGCTTTGTCTTGTAAATCCATTTGACACTGATTACATCCTTGTCTTTTGGTACATCAACCAGTTCCCATGTCTGGTTCTTCTCAATGCATTCTATTTCTTCGTCCATGGCTTGTGCCCATACTTCTTCTTCAAAAGCTTCTTCAAATGTTAGTGGATCATATATAAGGGAAAATAATGCAAAGAGAGAGAATGAATTAGGTGTACCAGCTTCATATATCTGTCGCAGACTTCTTGTCTTCACCAATTCTGTCGATGTCGACCTAGACGAAATGCTTGATGGAGTCTGTTGTCCTCTTGGTGTGCTTGTTGGTGTAGCTTGAGCTGCTACTTGTGTCGATGGTCCTTGTGCTGAACCATGTTGTGGTGTCATGGGAGTCGACGCTGCTCCGACTGGTTGACTTACATGTGGTGTTTGAACCACTTCCTCTTCCATATCATCATTGTCGACGTTCGACACAATCTTGACATTTATGTCGACGATTCCATCCCATGATTCGTTCTCGACAAATTGAACATCCCGACTGATTATCACTTTCCTTGTGATAGGATCATACAACTTATATGCTTTTGTGTCTTCTGAATAGCTGACAAAAATAAATTTATGTCCCTTCTTGTCTAGCTTCCTTCTCAGCTCATCTGGAACATGAGCATATGCAACACAACCAAAAACTTTTAAATGTGAAACACTATGATTCATACCTATCCATGCTTCTTGGGGAACTTTGTTCTTCACACTCTTTGTCGGACATCGGTTCATAATGTATATGGCAGTTGCAACTGCTTCACCCCAATACTCATTTGGTAAATACTTGGCTGCCAACATGCTACGTGCCATCTCAATGATGGTTTTATTCTTTCTTTCGGCTATACCGTTCTGCTGAGGTGTATACCGTGCAGTGAATTGTTTCTATATTCCATGGGTCTTGCAAAAATTCAGAAATTCATTTGAAACATATTCACCTCCTCTGTCAGTCCTTAAGATCTTGATGCGGTGTCCACTCTGGTTCTCCACGAGTGCCTTAAATTGCTGAAAATAACCAAATGCATTAGATTTATGTTTCAAGAAATATACCCATGTTTTTCTTGAGTAGTCATCAATAAAGGTTAGAAAATACTTGCAGCCACCAATGGATGATGTCTGCATTGGACCACGGATGTCAGAGTGCACAATTTCAAGTGGTGTGCGTGCTCTATAGGACTTTCTGACTGGAAAAGTCTCTCTGTGCTGCTTGCCAAAAATGCAGCCTTCACAAACCCTCTCTGGTCTGTCAATCAATGGTAATCCCTTCACCATATTCTTTGTGTGCAATATCTTTAGCCCACCAAAATTCAGATGTCCAAATCTGAAATGCCACAACCAGGATTCATCCTGAACTTCTGTCTGAAATGCAGCTTGCAAATTAGCGCTGCA
>LPNX010695557.1:828464-840273 GCA_001517045.1 Pseudotsuga menziesii
GACCGTTTCTTCACTTTATGCCTTGAATGAAGCTCCTGTCTTTGTCTTCCCTTTTATGTCGGGAACTATTCTCAATGGAAACAAGCGGTTTCTTGTCATTGGCACTTTTGTTATCAGCTGGTCACTTGGACGCTTATCTTTGATCACACAGTGTTCATCTTCCATGTAGACTCTGTAGCATTTTTGTAACAATTGTCCAATGCTTAACAGATTATGTTTCAAACCTTCGACATGATAGATATCAGGGATATACTTACTCTCCCCCTGTTTGGTTAGAATATCAACACTGCCTTTTCCTAAGACAGTAACTTGGACATTGTTTCCAAGTGTAACATCAGTTTTAACTGAAGTGTCTAGACTGGAAAACATATTCAAATTACCAGTCATGTGGTTGCTGCATCCTGAATCTAAGTACCATATGTCATGTGGACTTTCTTGAACAACATTGTATTCAAGTGGAGATGTCGATGCCATTAACATTGCACCTGTCGAAGTGCTAGTGTTGGTCGGCTGACTTGGGCTTTGCCTTCCTTGGTCATATTGCTTCTTCCTGCATTCATATGCATAATGACCAAACTTCTTACAGTAATGCCATTGAATTTTTTATTTATTAAACCTCTGGCCACTTGGCTGACTTGGGTTCTGGTTATCTCCTCTGCCACCGACATTTGCAGGACTTCTGCCTCGTCCTCCTCTTGAAGAACTTCTTCCTTTGCCTCTGAAGTTGTTTCTCCCCCTGCCTCTACCACGACTTATGGATGACTGTGCTGCAAATGCACCTTCCAATGATGTATGTCATCTGCTGAGTTTGTGTTCATGATTGATGAGTGAAGCTTGAAGCTCATCAATGGTAAATGTCAACATGTTTGTGTGCTCCTCTAAGGTCACAACCAAGTTTTCAAATCTTGGGGGAAGACTTCTGAGAATTTTTTCAACAACCCTTTGGTCTACTATGGGTTCTCCATGAGATTTCAGTTGGTTTATCAACCCAAAAACTCTGGTGTAGAATGTGTCTACATTCTCTGAATCTTTCATGGACAGAGATTCAAAATCTCTTCTCAGAATATGCAATTTGGATGCCTTTACCTTATCCAAACCTTGATAGGCAGTCTCCAATGTATCCCATGCTTCCTTAACATTAGTCTTTTCTACTATTCTTGGGAGTATGCTTTCATGTATAGCTTGATGTATGAAAAACAGAGCTTTTCCATCTTTCTTCTTCTGTTCTCTCAAGACATCTTTCTCAGCCTGTGTGAGATTGTTATATGTTGTCATGTCTGCTGGTTCTGCATAACCATGCTAGACTATCTCCCAGACATCTTGACCTCTGAATAAAGCCTTCATTGTTAAGGACCAATATTCATAATTCTTTCCTGTAAAGATTGGAGTTTGCAATGAACCAGAAGTGGAAGCCATTTTAATTTTTAATTAGCTTTCCTTAGAAAATTAATTTCCACCTTTTAAGACAAGATTTCTTTCCTAAATCTTGGGCTGATATAAACCTTGCTCTAATATGAACCTTGCTACGATACCAGATAGCCAAAACCAAGTCGACTAAACTTGGGTTTAGGGATCAGTCAATATTAAAATTTGTTTTTAACTTTTCACACCGACCACTTTTTCTTTTTACTTGTCGGGTGAAACTTGTCTATGTCCGACTAGACAAGTTTATAAATTTTAGTCGGTCCTACACTCGACTAAATTTACTTCGACTTACTTGTCGGTTCTACCGACCAGTTTTTACCTCGACCACTTGTCACTTTGACCAAGTCGACTGACTTCTTCTCTTCGACCAAGTCGGCTGCTTCGACCAAGTCGGTTCACTTCTTGTCTTCGACCAGGTCAGCTCACTTCTTATCTTCGACCAAGTCGGCTGACTCAAATGACCTCTCAAGCCGGCTCACACAACCGACCACTCAAGTCGGCTCACTTTGGTCGAAATATACAGAGTATGTTTCTTAGTCTAAAGACTTAAGAAATTACAAATGCTTTTCACCTGTGAGTAAGATAGAGTAAAAATGGACACATTTACAAATCCAAAGAACTTACAAAAATATATGCCCAAATATGTAGGAAGACTTGAGTCGACCAATGTGCCGTAAAACCTGTAACTTTCACGCAGTGAGATTTTTATGGGTTCTTGTTCTTTTCACTTAACAGTAATTGTAAAAGACATTTATAGAAGTAAATCTGGAAATATGTGTGGCCAAATAATCATGCATTCAACCATAAACTATTTCATATATTTAACTATGGGAAATAACAAAGTATTACAAACTTGTCGATTACAAACTGGTTGATCCAGACTTGTCGGTCTACAGAGCTTCGACTCTTCGACTAAATCACATGCACAGAAGCTTGAGCTTCGACTTCTCTTTCTCACCCTGAGTTCCTCTACTGTCTAATGTCTATGTATGACTCTGTAAACTAATTTACAATTTGCTTCTTCTATTTATAGGAAACCTAAATATTGCTTCATTATGGGCCGACTGACTCACCATTAAAGACTGAAATAACTATCTACCTAACAACTTAGCTTCAGAAATAAATTTGACTGTTTTTCATTGCCTACTCGTGGACTCTTCCTTCTTGTCAGACTGACAGACAAGATCTTGACTTGTACAGACTCTGACAGAGTCAACTGGAAGTCAAGTACAGATCTGTGAGTAATTACATTTTCCCAACACATGCACAGACGACACATCCCATGAGGGCAGAACATGTGTCTAGGGAGATTTTTAATCAGATTGGGGCAACTGCCATGAATGTATTTCAACAGGCAGTGATCAATGGATATGTATGTTTGACATTTAATTAGTGGGTTTGAGTTTCGAATCGCTCAATGGTTAAAATTAATTAGGGTTTCTGTAAAAATAAATAAAAAGAAAGTAATGGATGACATAATGGTAAAAGTAATAAATACCTTAGAGGGGGTGCATCCCACGTTGAGGCAGGTGCCTCCAAGAGTGCCTCGTTTCTCTATGCAGGTCGTCTTGAGACCAAGATGAGCAACTTTAATGGTGGAAACGTATCCTCGTGGCCCTCCTCCAACCACTATGACATCATTCTCTTCAGCTGATGACGCTGAAAATGCTCGCAGAGCTCCCACGCATCTTTCGAAACCCTCGAAAGAAGTGGGTTTCAAGGATTTGTGGATCAAAGCCAAATTTCCTCTCCATATCCTTGCCATTGCCATGGATGGATTGGATGGATGAATGGATCACACAATAGACAATCAGGGTATTGTTGTTTCTTTTATATTTAGTATGGTGGAGAAAAATAACAGATTATCATGGTTTGGGGGTTGGCTATGGCCTATTTATATTTATCTTCTGGGTGGAAGCTTTGTGGCCCAATGATTCTTTCCAGCAAATACTGTATTTTTTTTGGGTGGGGTTTTCCAATAGGGAGTAAGAGGTCACAAAGGGAGGATGAGGTCGCCCTGGAATGAAAATATTGACCTTTTGGTTTTCCAAAGGGGTTTGGTGTACTAGAGTGGAGTCTGGGACTCTTAGGTGGTCTATCACTGAGTCAAAGTTACCAAATCCAAGACATGGCCTCTGCCTACTTCTCATGCCTGTAAAGTACATAAATGTAAGACAAACACACACGGCAAGTTCAGATTCAATCAAGGGACAACTAAGTTTTCAATATAGTTTTACAAACCAGAAATTTTTTGAAAAAACATGGATGATTCTTATTGGGTAGAGGGACGACCATGATTGGGAACTGTGTTGAAAACCCGACCTCGGAGAAAGACGTCTTTGACCTAAAAATATTATTTATAGAACAATAATAATTTTTATTATTTGCCACGATGTGTAAAGGAGCAAAGCAACTTACCCAACTGGGGCAAGGTGCTTACTTCCTTTTATCGAGTAGTTCTTGAAGAAGTACCTTCATCTCTGCAAAATGATGGAATAGCCTAACCATTATGAAAATAGACTCTATGGGTACAATTTTCATGATTTTTTGAGCTGGTTAACTTAAAACCAACACATTCTAAACTTTGAAATCGAACTGATATTGAATCACAAACGCCTAGCCCCTAGACTGTCAGGTTTTTTATTATAAAAGCCCTAGAATAGAAAGAAACTCGAACCTAACCCAATAATTTCCAAATTGTAGTGACAACAAAGATTTGTTGAAAGTTATTTTGTGCTTTTTGAATACTTTGGCTGTCAAAATATAATAAAAGAAACAACTAGAAGATTAAACCTTGGAAATGTGGTTGAAAAGGATATGGGATAAAAATACTAGAATTGTGTTAAAATTGAACATTGGCTATATTTTTTCAAATTATTAAAATATTGTTAATGGTTTATTCAGTTATAAGTTTCATTTCAATTTTAACAAGTATTGGAATTGAACATTGTCCATATTGTTCAAGAAAGATGTTAAATTCAAACTATGATCGAAGAAATTGAGAATATTATAATAAAAAATATACATGTTAAATGACATTGAACAGTTTATGTTTTACATTTTGTTGTGAAAACATTTTAAAAAGATATACACTCACATTTTTATGGTTTTATTTTTTCTCCATTTTATATTGTTATTATTAAATGTTATTTTCTTAAGATAGGTACCCACTTTTTATTTTTATTTTTTTGGCGTGTTTTCATCCCATTACTGGAGGTATTAATCTTGAACATTTATGTGATTTTTTTTTGAATGACTTGGTTTAGTTTTTTTATTTTATTTGATAATATATGTTTTTTTTTATAATAGTTTAAAATCAAATGAATGAATACATAATTTTGTGTATATTATAAAAATATGTGGATTAATGCTACATGATTCTTAGGATTGTGAATGCTACATGGTTGAAGGGTTGTAAATGCTACATGATTCATATGATTGAGAATGCTATATGACATTAATGTTGAAGAGTTGTATGACTAGACTGTGTTTTATCTAAGTTATGATACATGGTATACACATAATTGTACCATTAGAATGTGTCGTTTTAGGTATTGTTAGGATTATGTTTGGATGTTCAAAATACTGTCACTCAATTTGGTTCTTAAGTTCTAAGAGTAACTTGGTAGAAATGTTCATGTCAATATATAGCATTGAATTTTCCTATGTTCCTGTTGCCGTCTATATTAATTAGTGAATATCATCCATCTCAGCGTTAAATAACTCTTATGTCATGTCTTTCTTTAATGTTGGTTTGTTTGTGGAGTACAGACTGTGCATTTGACCAGTGCAATGCAATCAGATTCTCGCAATAGTGACCCTAACCTCACAGAGAGAGGGCAATTCAGGGGAAGAGAAGTTCATCTTTTAAACTATACTATGAACACAGTATTTTCATATTTTCCATACCAGTATAAATCCATGCTAAATTAAGATTTCTTCTGCATAGAGAACTTGTTTTTTATAATTCCAAATCAAAATTATTTGAGCAAACATAGATTTTTTTATTATTTTATTAAATATGTGGGTTCTTACCTAATTGGAGTTTTGTTTCAAGAAGAAGACAGTGGATTTATATTTTAATTTTTTTAGAACCTATTTGAAATTTTGTTCAAGAAAAATACAGGGCATTTATATTTTAATTTTTTCAAGGATAATAATAAATGAGAGTTAAAAGCTTAAAGTATAATTGATGGTATTTGGATCTACTTTATTTTATAAACATATTTTTATAAGTGAAAAATACTAAAAATAACGAAGTTATGATGGGGATACTAGGGCTACCAATAAACCTTCTTGCACATAGTCAGGATGTGAATGAGCTTTGGATTTTCCATAGTCGAATATTTAACTGAGCGCTGTAACCAAGGATTAAGTTAACTATGAGAATTTTATAAATTTAAATATTTTAAAAATAAAATAAAATTTAAATTAAATAAAAAGATAAGGTTAACTATGAGATTTTTATAAATTAAAATATTTTAAAACAAAATTATAATTTTTTATGGTAATATAATTTAGGTTAGATTCAATTGATATCACATTTTAAACGTGTCAAATTGTCTAATCTTAAATTAACTGGTTGATCATTTTTAATATAAAAAAGGAATATAGGTGAAAATGCTTGGTTACCAAACGCTTGGATAGCCTCAGAGTATTGAATATAGATTATGTTTTCAGTAACTTTTTATAATTATGTTTAATGAGCAGTCATATATATATATATATATATATATATATTGAAAAGAAATGTAACAATAAGAAAATGACTTTGTGTTCGTTGGATTGTAATTTTCAGTTTCATATATCAAAGCTTATGACTCAAAGGGCCTCCACATTCTATCGTGATAGTTTTGGGATCCGCAAGGAGCGAAGGGCACCATGCCTTTGCCTTTATGTGTAGTGAAGAGAAAAGTTAAAAATAAATTCAATGGAATTGTTACGTCTATCAAAACTTGTGCCCCCTAATCTATAATATGTGCGCACAAGGGGGTTGGATTCTGGATCCATTATGTCATGAAAATTAAACAACAAGCTAGTAATGGGCATCCTGACTATATACTATCAATATTCAATACGAAGATTGACTTGGGATATTAAAAACTTGAAACGGAATATTTTCTTCACATGCCAACCTTATTTGGCCATTCAATGATCTTCAATACATGAGATTATAAGAGAACCCATGTGAATGGTCAACAAGAAAAATGGTATCACTTGTGCAAATTATGATGTGCAAAATTTTTGATGTCTCACATAGTTCAAGTTTCAATTTCAAAGATATAGTCTCTCCATGTACTAGTCAGGTCTCAGTTTCAAAGGTATAGTTCCTCCACATCTAGGGGTTTCGAGGTTCTCTAAAGCTACCTAGAAGTTGGAAAAATCCTATAAATATACCCCTTGGATTTTTGGAATTTTTTGCTTTGTAAGATTCCATTGGAATTCAAATGATCGAGGCGAAAACATTGACTTATTCACCGAAAGTTTTCAAATTTAAAAACTTTATGTACAAAATCCTTTTAGAGAAAACTTATTTTCACTTATGTGGCAATTTAGAAGTTTGATGTAGCTTATTTTCACTTATTTTCCTTGACTTTCTTTCATCACATAAAATTATGTATTCTACACACACAACTTTCTCTCATTTTTGAAACATATAGAAGTTCTCTTCTGTGTTTCATTTCCCCCTCTTCGGGGGTATGCTAATTTTATGTATATCGTAGTGTGATTTAAATCTGATCATTTTTCTTTTTAACATATACTATAATGTTGAATGTCTATTAATTATTAAATATTTAATTTTATACACTTTGACTGTATTATAAAAATTAAATAATTTTTTTTATTTGTGAAAAGTTTAAAAATAATAATGAATATGAGTAATAATGAACTATCTCAATAAAGAATAAACAATATAGTGAATAAGAACCATTGTTACCCTCTTATATTAAAGTTACATTATTTAATGTCGATGCATTACTCTGCTCAAACCAGTCAAGGTTAGCATAAGGTGTTAAAATAATTTTAAAGCATAAAATAATCAAAAGTGGGGTCTGTTGTACAATGTTTGGGTGACCATCAACTAATAATGTCACCAAAGCATAATTAACCAAGGCCCCATTCCCCTTCGCGTTGTGTATCAAGGATTCCCATACTCTTCGTAGTTTTTAATGTGCTAGTTGCTTTTATTAATTAATTATTTACAAAAAGAAAAATGTCTCTTGGTCCTTAAAGACCTTTTTCCCCACACCTAGTGTCACAATAATAAACAATTACAACATATTACATATGCATAGGGTCTTAACATACATGGAATTACATTCCCCTCCCCCTTAAACAATGCATCAACCTAGATGCATGATACATACATGCATTTACAAAAATTTCAGAAGGATTACCACCTTCAGTTTCAAGTATTCCTTCTCAGAAATCCTCTTTTGAGAAACCACAATACTTCCCACTACCACTTGCTCCTCATTTTGTCCCTGTGACCTATGGGGTTTGACTCCACTCATCGAACTCATCCCTCAGGATATCACCATCCCATCCTTAGGCTCCCCATGCGAGAACCGAACTAGGAAGGGTCAATATTCAATCCCTATTATAGGGCTTTCAAATATCAAGATAGATACATCCACTTGAAAATCATATTTCAATCAACCATATGATTAACATTAGGTGTATGTATGTATTCATGTCTGTATAAGGATATTCTCTAACAACTAAACCATGGACATAAAGATACCACTAATTAATCACCACAACACATATAGACTCTATGGGTACAATTTTCATGAGTTTTTGATCACCACAAATTAGGAGAATAGACTCTATGGGTACAATTTTCATGAGTTTTGAGTTGGTTAATGTAAAACCAACACATTCTAAACTTTGAAATCAAACTGATATTGAATCACAGACGCCTAGCCCTTGGACTATCAGGTTTTTTATTATAAAATCCCTAGATTAGAAAGAAACTCGAACCTAACCCAGTAGTTTCCAAATTGTAGAGACAACAGAGATTTGCTGAAAGTTATTTTGTGCTTGTTTGAATACTTTGGCTTTCAAAATATAATAAAACCAACAGCTAGAAGATTAAACGTTGGAAATATGGTTGAAAAGGATATGGGATAAAAATACTCTAATTGTTTTAAAATTTAACATTGTTTATATTTTTTCAAATTATAAAAATATTGTTAATGGTTTTATTCAGTTATAAGTTTCATTTCAATTTTAACAAGTATTGGAATTGAACATTGTCCATATTGTTCAAGAAAGATGTTAAATTCAAACTATGATCAAAGAAATTGAGAATATTATAATAAAAAATATACATGTCAAATGACATTGAACAGTTTATGTTTTACATTTTGTTGCGAAAACATTTTAAAACGATATACACTCACTTTTTTATGGTTTTATTTTTTCTCCATTTTATAGTGTTATTATTAAATGTTATTTTCTTAAGATAGGTACCCACTTTTTATTTTTATTTTTTTGGCGTGTTTTCATTACATATTACTGGAGGTATTAATTTAAACATTTATGTGAAATTTGTTTTGAATGACTTGGTTTAGTTTTTTTATTTTATTTGATAATATATGTTTTTTTTCTTCTTTTATAATAGTTTAAAATAAAATGAATGAATACATAATTTTGGGTATATTATAAAAATAATTTTGTGTATATTATAATTTTGTGTAAAAACGCTTGGTAACCAAATGCTTGGACAACCTCGGAGTACTGAATACATATTATGTTTTCAGTAACTTTTTATAATTATGTTTAATGAGCAATCATATATATATTATTTATTTTGAAAAAAATGTAACAATAAGAAAATGACTTTGTGTTTGTTGGATTGTAATTTTTAGTTTCATATATCAAAGCTTATGACTCAAAGGGCCTCCACATTCTATCGTGATAGTTTCGGGATCTGCAAGGAGTGAAGGGCACCATGCCTTTGCCTTTACATGTAGTGAAGAGAAAAGTTAAAAATAAATTCAATGGAATTGCTACGTATATCAAAACTTGTGCCCCCTAATCTATAATATGTGTGCGCAAGGGGGTTGGATTCTAGATCCATTATGTCATGAAAATTAAACAAAAAGCTACTAATGGGCATCCTGACTATATACTATCGATATTCAATACGAAGATTGACTTGGGATATTAAAAACTTGAAAAAAAATATTTTCTTCACATGTCAACCTTATTTGGTCATTCAATGATCTTCAATAAATGAGATTATAAGAGAACCCATGCGAATGGTCAACAAGAAAAATGGTTTCACTTGTGCAAATTATCATGTGCAAAAATTTTGATGTCTCGCATAGTTCAAGTTTCAATTTCAAAGATATAGTCTCTCCACATACTAGTCAGATCTCAGTTTCAAAGGTATAGTTCCTCCACGTCTAGGGGTTCTGAGGTTATCTAAAGCTACCTAAAACTTGGAAAAATCCTATAACTATACCACTTGGATTTTTGGAATTTTTTGTGTTGTAAGATTCCATTGGCATTCAAAGGATCGAGGCGAAAACATTGACTTATTCACCAAATGTTTTCAAATTTAAAAACTTTATGTACAAAATCCTTTTAGAGGAAACTTATTTTCACTTATGTGGCGATTTAGAAGTTTGATGTAACTTATTTTCACTTATTTTCCTAGACTTTATTTCATCACATAAAATTATGTTATCTACACACACAACTTTCTCTCATTTTTGAAACATATAGAAGTTCTCTTCTTTGTTTCATTTCCCCCTCTTTGGGAGTATGCTAATTTTATGTATATCATAGTGTGATTTAAATCTGATCGTATTTCTTTTTAACATATATTATAATGTTGAATGTCTATTAATTATTAATTATTTAATTTTATATACTTTTACTGAATTATAAAAATTAAATAATTTTTTTTATTTGTGAAAAGTTTAAAAATAATAATGAATAGGTGTACTAATGAACTATCTCAATAAAGAATAAACAATATAGTGAATAAGAACCATTTTTACCCTCTTATATTAAAGTTACATTATTTAATGTCGATGCATTAGTCCGGTCAGACCAGTCAAGGTTAGCATAAGGTGTTAAAATAATTTCAAAGCATAAAATAATCAAAAGTGGGGTCTGTTGTACAATGTTTGGGTGACCATCAACTAATAATGTCACCAAATCATAATTAATCAAGGCCCCATTCCCCTTCGCGTTGTGTATCAAGGCTTCCCATACTCTTTGTAGTTTTTAATGTGCCATTTGCTTTTATTAATTAATTATTTACAAAAAAAAATGTCTCTTGGTCTTTAAAGACCTTTTTCCCGACACCTAGTGTCACAATAATAAACAAATAAAACATATTACATATGCCTAGGGTCTTAACATACATGGAATTACATTCCCCTCCCCCTTAAACAATGCATCAACCTCGATGCATGATACATACATGCCTTCACAAAAATTTCAGAAGGATTACCACCTTCATTTTCAAGTATTCCTTCTCAGAAATCCTCTTTTGAGAAACCACAATACTTCCCACTACCACTTTCTCCTCAGTTTATCCCTGTGACCTATGGGGTGTGACTCCGTTCATCGAACTCATCCCTCAGGATATCACCATCCCATCCTTAGGCTCACCATGCGAGAACTAGACTAGCAAGGGTCAATATTCAGTCCCTATTACAGGGCTTTCAAATATCAAGACAAATACATCCACTTGAAAATCATATTTCAATAAACCATATGATTAACATTAGGTGTATGTATGTATGTATGTATGTATGTATGTATGTATAAGGATATTCTCTAACAACTAAAACATGGACATAAATATACCACAAATTAATCACCACAACACATATACTGAATAATATAACATGAATAACATAAGAGAGAATACTTATCTTAAATTTGGGCAATTGGATTCAACAGGACAATGAGACTACAGATCCATAGGCAGAGGCACACTTAGTCTATCAACTATAATAACTACCTCTTTTGAGAACCACAACGCTTTCCACTTCTACTTTCATGTTTGTCTCTACTACCTATGGGATGTGACTACCTTCACCTAACTCATCCCTCATGATATCTCCATCCCATTTCATGGCTTCCTGTGCGAGAACTTGGACTAGTAGAGTGAACTCAAGGAAGCAAAGATAATGTTTGCCATACTACCCTCTAGAAATGGATACTATACTACTCTCTAAGGGAAGCCATGACCTAAGTTTGATGAACTAAACCATATTCTTCAACAAATATACTTGAAATATAGATGCCTCTTCAACAAGGATGTTTTTCCAAACAAACATATAGTTAAGAGTAAACATATATATTGTTCAACAAGATTCATAAAATACATCTTCAAGGAATAAATTCTTATTAATCA
>LPNX010695557.1:849202-881049 GCA_001517045.1 Pseudotsuga menziesii
ATCTGAAGGTGTTCGGTCTTTTGGGAGTACCCTGTGTACCTGAACACCATGATATTATTATCTATGTTTTTTTCCTCATATCTTCTAATTGTAGGGATGATACTATTTCATCAAATTGTAAGGTCGCTTGGTTAGCACTACCGATTGCAATAATTAGGTTGTCCCATGAATCTGGCAAAGAACAGAATAATGTAATACATTTATCTTCTTCATCCATTTTAATACCAACAAAGGTTATCTGACTTACCAGAGTATTGTAGACATTCATATGCTCTGTTACTATGTCATTTTCATCTGTTCTGACGTGCAACAATTTCTTTTGCATAAACAACTTGTTCACAAGTGTTTTTGATTGATACAAACTACCTATTTTTCCCCAAATATTTACCACACTATCTTCACCAGATACTCTCAACAACACAGAGTAATATAAGCACAATCATATTGTACTCATCACCTTTCTTTAGAATTTATCACCCTTCTTATCTCCATTCCCATAATGAAATTTGTAGCATCGAGATATTTCATATCCAATTTAGAGGACAGCTGAGACTTCACCTCCTTTATAACATCTTTTTTCTTTCCAATCAGTAACATGACATCAACATACAATACTATGTTAATGAACTTATCACCAACATGTTTGGAGTATACACAGTGATCAACTTTGCTTCTCACAAACCTTAATCCAATTATGTATGTGTCAAACTTTTGGTACCACATTCTTGGAGATTGCTTTAGACCATAAAGGGACATATTTCGTTTACATGATAGCTCTTTATTTCCTTTTACTATGAACCCTTCTAGTTGTTTCATGTATATTTATTCTTCCATATCCCCATGTAAGAACATTGTCTTCACATCCATCTTCTCTACTTCAAGATCAAAAGAAGCAACAATAGAAAGAAGAAATCTAATAGAAGTTAATTTTGCAACTAGAGAAAACATTTCACCAATGAGGATGCTTCGAGCAGCAACGAGGACTCCAGTGGCGAAGATGATTTAGGAAGAAAGGACGATGACCAGAGCAACAAGGGCGACCCTCCAGGAAAGCAACTGAGCTCCAATTTTGGGACTCCCATCATTAAGGAGCCCTATACAAAATTATAGGACAAGTTTTTATGTTTCAAGCTCTCTTTTTTATGCCAAATATTTTGGGAATTTGGTTACCAAAGTTTATTATTATTATGCTCTTCCTGAAGTTTTTTTGTAAACATTATAAGCTACATCTTGCTAGGATCTGTTTTTCCTCTCAAAGGGAGGATCTTTCTAACTGTTATGGTCTAATTTCCCTACTTGGGAATATTGGTTTTTTCTTTTTGTTTCTTCCTATCTATAGGAAAAATTCACAATTTTGTACTATCTCATGTATCCCTATTTTACTTCACTAGATTAGCTTCTGAATTCACAAAAAAACATACTTGATGGTCGTGATAAATAATGTTCTTTAACTATTTGCTTGTACTAATTTTAGGAAGCTCCAAATAATATACAATAGTAAGAAATTGGTGCAATCATGCTAGATTTGCATGTTTCTAGATGCATATAAATTAAGCCATCTTCATGTCTCTTATAATGTTTGTGCTTGAGAGTTTGAAGGAAATAGATTTGCATGATTAAAGAGAACCAATTTTCTTTTATATCAAGGGTGCTTACAAACATGCTTGCTTCTTACATTGGTTATAAAAGTACAATTTAAATGGGTATAATGGTTAAGAATGTGTGTATGCTCCTAAAAAATGAGGGTATGGTATATATAAAGAGATTTCATGTATAGCTAAGAGGTGACCATAAAATTAAAGTAATATTATTATTATTATTTATTTAATTTCTGTGAAGATTAAATTTAAAGTTTAAAATATATGTTTATTATGATGGTTGTTATTAATATTATTATATTTTTAAATTTTAGTTTATTTATTATTATTGTAAAAATTTAAAATATAAATATTTTTAAAATTTTCATTAAAATAAATCTATACTCTTTGACTTGAAATTAAAAAGATCTGAATATGTTTAAAAATATATTTACGTCGTTAGGCGTTTTTCTATATGAAGTTTGGTTTGTAACAACTGTTCACCTTCATCGTCCTTGTCGCCAATCAACTTTCACCAAGTGTCATTTTTCTTTCCCAACTCAAAGTCTGCCATGAATGAAGAAGTTTTATATGGCTGCGGTTGCGTGTTCAGAAGGTTCCCTTGTTCAAGAGGTTCCATATTTGATGAGTGGGATGCAACCGTGCTGATCATATTTATATCATTTCCTGAGCTACAACTAACGCCCAATGCCTAATAAGCTGTGGTAGTTGTTTAATACTGCCCCCAAACCTCACACAATGAGAGGATCTTCTACCTCACTCAGCTTAATGCCGAAACTTTGAACACACACCTGTGAAAGTTACACAGACAAGCCAACACTTCTTTTCATTGTAATCTAAATAATTTTGATGCAGTAAGGTTTCCATGAATAAGATGATATATTGCAAGAACAACCAGCGGCCATGGAGTAATCCCAATGAAAATTGTGTTCGAGATCTCTGCAATAAGGGAAACACCACAAAACTAAGGGAATAAGATGACCTTCAACAAATTTAGAAGCATGGTTTCATCTATAAAACATATAAAGGTGGTACTATGGTTTCATAGAATTTACAGATCAAGATACCCTCATTCAAGTTCAATGGATAGAACGAACCGCATGATCTTCCTCCAAAAACTGTGCGCAAAACATGTTCCTTATATTTTTGTATTAATGGTTCAAATCTGCATTTTATATTGTTCATAGGGGTTATTTGAATTCCATTCAAAGAACATTTAATTTATTAAAAAAAATGGACTATACAAGGTACATAAAATATAAACCCTTTAGAAAAACAAAAAAAAATCAATAGAAAACATGTCGGTAACTTATCATGAAGAAAGTTACTTGATGATGACAATGAAGTTACCTCACAAATCAGATTTGATTTTTAAATTTGTCAATTCCATTCTCAGTTGAAATTTTGGACACACTAGACGGGAGTAAGTTGAACATGAATGAAGTCTCTTGGCATTCCTGAGTAAATCCAATTGTTCGTACAGTTTGACAAAATGTCTTTACGCAGACCTTATTCAAATAGTCACTCTACAAAGATATAAGATATCATCTACGCATGTACATCGTGCAAAGAACAGACAGAACTTTCTAGTGCATCCCATCAAAATTACAAACTCTGTTTTACAACTATTTTTTACCTTATGAATTAAAGGACAAAGAAAAACACTTTCCTCACAACTCCCTTGGAACAATAAAACTTCACACCAAAAATTTCAATGAGTCGAGCATTAACCAATTGTTAGCGAATCATTCATGCTGAAGTTCAAGTTATTCCGCATTGTCCTTCTACCAATGCCTCCCTTTCCTTTCAGCATCATAGCGACAAATTCATTGTAATCTATACGCCCATCCTGGAAAGAGATCAGAAGAAATTGTGAGTAGGAGATGGTAAAATACCTTCGACTATAATGGAAACAAGGATTGCTTGGCCTTCAAAACTGGTAAAATTATAAAATTGCATTGAAGTAAAACATTTTCCTATACGTCATAAAAAAATGGCTATTGCTTCTGTACTTGGATGCCTTAGTTCATCTACAAATTAAAAAATTGCATCACTCTTAGAATGAAAATTACTATGATTTTTCAATTGCAAATCAATGTCGCAATTAGTTCTTGAAGATCATACTTACTTTGTTCTCCTCAAGTTTCAACTATAAAGGTATAAAGGTTTTGATGTAACCACATATTCCTCCAATAAACATTGAAAAACAATGGAACAAGGATACACACAAGACAGAAAATCAGCAAATGCTTTTTGCTATATTTCTAATGGGTACTTTATAACAGGTCAAAAGTTCATCATCATGCACAGCTGCAACATTATTCTAACAAGTATAGTTGGTTGATAAATTATGGAATTTAAGCACTGAAACATGTCCAAGGGGAAACATAATATTTCTCAAATTCCACTACTGTAGGAAACTTCTCTGAGGAACCTTAGTTGAAATACGTGGAGGACATGACAACACTAGCCAATCCAAGATCTTACCAATATAATTAGGAACTCACATGCCTGCGCCCATTGACACCATTTGACAAATTAGTGGGACTAGAGAAATGTTTTGATGCATATTCAAGTAAATACAATCATCTTTGTAGATGAGTAAATTACACTTTTGTTTCAATTGATGTTGACCTAATACTAGAATAGATATATCTTAATTGAATCCATTAAATACCAAGAGATATCAAAAACCTTGAGGTGCAAACTTCAATCTCTTTGCAACCTATGATACTATTTAACAATATTGAAGTTTACATATCCCCCTTGACACATAATAGATCCAATACTACAATGGATCTCTACTATTTTCTGCTTGTTTAAATATATTAACTTTCAAGTAAGAGAAAGTCTATTTTTTTTAAATTAAGATAATTAAAAAAAATAGCCTATTTTTCATTTTATTTTATTAGTATTACACACATGCACATACCCAACAATTTCACCAGCCCAAGCTGTAGAGAATATTGCTTCTATTGGTGCAATTATGGTGATTTAACATGTGCATAATGCTAATTACCTTAGTGGTTGTTGAGTCACTCTCTACTAATATCCCTATTGTAATATGAAGCATGCTACTAGCTTCGATCCTACTAAGGGCGCTCTTCTAATGATTGGAGTTTGTGACCCAATTTCATAAAAATATCACAAATCAAATTTCTTAGTTGTTTTAAGGGGCCAAATGATGTCAACTGTAAGCCTGTTCAGAATACATGCAGCGTCCAAAATTAGTTATGGCATAATCATGTTTGTTTAAGTAAAGACAATTCCAAAGTCCTCGAGGTTTTTAATTCTTAGTATACATAAGGAAGTTGTACCAGGTCATCTCCCACCTAATTAATAATCAGGAAAAAATCATATTTCCTTGTGGGTTAGTGACAGCCACCATTCATGTCATTTATATCTCTCCCTTGTATAGAAGACCAGTCAACTCTTATTTATTTGTTTACCTTGTCTAGAAGACCAGTCAACTCTTTTTTATTTGTCTCCTTTGTTGATCAATAAACTTCTAATCTTATGGGTCAGTTATCTATCCCATATCTTGCATGTTCCAGGAATACTAAGATCTCTATAGATAGGAATTATACATAAATGTTTATGTTGTTGAAGCATGTTCACTATTGAGGATGGACTTGAAGGCAGGAAGGCTCTTTCTTACAACATCAACAACTAATAAATCATCAAAAAATGCACAACAGTTAGTATTCTTGTTTAGTTGAGATGCTTAATGTTTGGAAGGTAATGTTACATTCGAAACATCATCAAGAATGAATTTGTACATTTAACTGTTTGACACCGTTGATACAACAGGGGTTGGTATCATTCGTTAGAATGATGTTGCATCCACTCTGATTCAAAGAAAGAATCATCCAAAAACCCTATGGTTTGACAAGAAGAATCATCTATATTAGTTGATCCTATCATCTATGGGCCTTGGGAGACCTATGGCATTTGAGCTTATTAAACCATAAATGCAAAGATGATGTTTTCTTAAGTGTACCCTTATGTCGCATTAGAGGGAAAGAAGTTAATGCTAGTGCTTCCTGACTTATCTTCTGCATTATACTATCCTACATTCCAATTTAATTATGGTTAGTTTTTAGCAACAACAACAGCCATTGCATACAATATTGTTAGAACAATAGAAACTACTCACCTTAAAACAATGCATTACACTCCATCTACATGTATAGGAAGGTGATTCAGTGAGATGTGTAGCATGCATATTAACATGAAAATATATCCTCTATTAATATCTATGATGATAGATGTTAATTTAATGTTATGTGCATGCATGCATGAGTAGTCATGCATGCTTCTACCAACCTGTAACAAATAGTTGTACCTGAAGTAGAGTAGCAAAAAAATGATTCATCTTAGGAACATGTATTTAGTTTGGTGGTCAAGAATAAAAAATGCTTCATTACCGAAATAGTTACGCATTTGGAATGGCTAAGAAGGCTTAAATCAAGTGAATTCAACCATGACAAAGTGACTAGTACTAAATTTTCAAATAAAAACAAAATAGCATTGTAATAATAGAGATGATAAATTAGAAGTAGTATATAGGAATGACAAGGATTAGCTCCAACTCTGGTGCAGAACATGAAATTTATAACTTAATCAATCCTGTAGGGTTTATATCATAATTCTAACTGTAGTTTAGCTCAATGTTATCAGAACCGAACGAACCCGACTAGAAACAACTGGTTTGTACTAGTGTGGGGGTTTTACGGTTGCAACTGTTTGTTCAAAGCGATCGACTGGCTTTGTCTCAAACATCCAGTTCTGTAGGTAACTGGTTACAGTTTATTTTGACCAGTTCGGATAGGTTCCATACCAGCATAGCTCCACCCACAAAAAAATAACAATAACAATAAGTTAGTAATAAACCTTAAACCTAACCTAAAATGACTTATAATGGAAATGTTATACAAGCCCAATGAAATCCACAATTATATTTGATATGAAGAAATTTTAAATTGAAAAGTAAATAGTTGCAGACCTTCATCTTCTAGACTAAGTGTGTTGATGTATTTGTAACTTCGGAATGTATAAGTAAATTGTTGCAGACCTTCATCTTCCAGACTAATTGTGTTGATGTATTTGTAAATTTGGAATGTATTCACTTGTATATCTTATGTACTATACCCCGATGTTTCTATCGGGAAGTATCTATAATGTAATTGATTCATGTCATACCATGATGTTCCTATCGAGAGAATCAATAATGTAAACAAGTCATGTAAATTCATAGAGGGTAACCCTCCTTATTGATCAAGGGTTAAAGTCCCCGCAATTGTGGGGCACTAGGTTTGTTAGACTCTCCTAGAGAAGTCGGCCTTGGTGAGTTAATGTAAGTCGGTTCATTAGTACCATAGTTGTGGTTACTCGAGCCTACATAACTGAGTTAGGATTACTCGATCCTACATAACAAAGTCAAATATTAAGTGAATGAAAGAATATAAATACAGAGTGAGCCTCTCTATTTATTACACACACACTCACTCAACTAGGGTGCATGAGTGAGAGAGAAAGTGCTAGCACAAGTGAGAGACATCAGTTGTCAGAGATCATCTTATTGTTTTTGGGTTTTACTTTTGCTATTGGTGCTCATTCTATCTTTGAGGAAGTTGTGGGGTTTTCTCCTTTATGGTTTCCCCTAGGAAAATATTTGTGTCTCTTGTCTCTTTTGATTATTGTTGTGCATGTTATTCTCTCAGTTAAGATCCTAAGATCATATTGCTTAAATGAAAAAAATCTAACATGGTATCAGAGCTAACCTAAGAAGAAGACACTATGCAGCTGCAGAATCTAGGGATTCTTACTTTTTGGGTCTCTCTCCACAATCCATTAGCAAAAGGAGGCTAGTATAACTCTCCATTGAAGAGAGCATATTTCTATCGAAGAAGAGTTTGATTCCAGGCATTTTGAGTTTTTGTTGCAGGAAATTAGGGCTTTTTTACAAAAGAGGAATTTTTGAGTGACCCCGGCCTAGGATTGATCTCCTCCTCAAAATCCAAATTTAGAGACCAAGTTCAAGATTTTTTGGTTGAGTAAAAATTCAAGAAAGTCAAACCCTAGTTTGACCCCGGGCCTGAAAAACCTAAAATACTAGAACATGTAGTTTTGGTACATTTGCTATATCTCAGGATTGAATAATTCTCAAGGGTCAAAACTTTCACAAGCTGAAGATAAAATCTTGATGTACCATTTCTAAAAGTTTCAGCCTCAAATTCACTATATTCTGGGAGATATGTTTCCTCCAAATCAGGGTTCCAGTCTCTTCCAGGATTCATCGACCCTAAACAGGACACCTAGGGAGAATCGAAATATCTAGGGATACAAAGATCCAAATTAAATTTCACAAGATGTTCCAGATAGGACACAAATTTTACTTTCAGTGTTAAAATTTTCTGAACCTGAAGGTAAAACAATGTACTTGGAAGTCCGTACAACTTCTCTATGCTGAACAATCCTAAAACAAGTCACCTTGAGAAAACACTCATAAGTCCCAATTGTTGAAACCAATTCTGGTAAGACCTATGGTGTTGGAAATAGGACAAAAGAGGTTACCTTAGTATGAAAGTTCAGACATAGAGGAGTAGTAATTTCGGAGATACCACAGAAACAGTATCATGCATTTTTGCAGAACAAAGTGGTAAACTAGGGCTTCCTATTCTGGGAGCTTCCCTCCATTGTTTTCACAAAAGGAGTACATTGGATAGCTCACCTTGAAGAGGTATATCTATCTATCCAATCATATCTAAAAGATTCCAAGTTTTGAAAATTAGGGTTTCTTTGACAAACCCTATATCAGCCAGCTCCGGAACCAAGACGGGCATCTGAAATTGGTAAGATCTAATATTTTGCTATTTGCAGTTGAGGTTCTCATTTCAAAATGACTAATCACACCAGCTTGATGACAAGATTGGTGAGGATGACAACTTCTAAGCATGGATGTATAGGATCTCACTAGTTCTTGAAGAAAATTAATTGGACACCTACATAAATAGAGAGGCTCCAGTTCCAGAGGGAGATGAGGCTAAAAGCATTACACAAGAAGAACTTGGTCAAGGCCAAGAAGATCATTGCTGACTCAATCAAGGATCACCTTATACCACAAGTGTCTTCCCTAAAGACATCTAAAGATATGTTTTATTCCTTGACCAAGCTATTTGAAGGGAAGAACATAATACGGAAGATGCCTTTAAGAAACTAGTTGAAGAATATGAAGATCCAGAATGCAGAGACCATACAGTCATACTTTACAAGGGTCTCTCAAATCAAAGAACAACTTGAAGTAGTAGATGAAGAAGTAGAGAATGCAGACGTTGTGATAAACACCTTGAATGGCCTCCCAGGATCATGGGATTCATTCACTCGAGGAATGTGTGCCAGAAGGAAGTGATTACTTTCAACAGACTCTGGGAAGAAGAAGAAGCTCGACTCCTAATAAGAGAAAAGAAGATGGGAGCAACTGAAGATCAAACTCTCATGATTCAAAGAAGACCCCTCAAGCAATGAGGAATATGAAGAACTCAATTCTCATTAGAGGAAATTTCAACTCAAAATGGGCCTCCTAAAATGAACTAATAAAGTAATAGTTAAAATAATAAAATAATATTTATTAATTTTGGAGGAAGAAAAGAAAAAAACTACTTTTTTGTTTGTATTTTTGACATATCTCCCTGTGTTTTTACTCAAATTTCGATTGGGAGAGCTTGTTGGATGTAGAATTAAATTCCACATCCAACGAGTACGCACTCGGCATACTTTTGACGGACCCCGCTACCCCAAAAACAAGAAATACCTGAAAAAATGGAATGATGATGTCATCATTTCATTTTTTCAGGTATTTCTTGTTTTTGGGGTAGAGGGGTCCGTCAAAAGTATGCCGAGTGGGTACTCATTGGATGCAGAATTTAATCCTGCATCCAACAAGCCCTCTCGATCGAAATTTGCGTAAAAACACAGGGAGATATGTCAAAAATACAAACAAAAAAAGTAGTTTTTTTTATGATACCTATCCCCAAATTTATATTAAAAAAGTGTTTAAGACCTATACGGTATTTCAAATTTAAAGCAATTTCATTGGCTAACACATGATGACATGGAATTTGAATAAAAGTTAAAAGGCCCATTTTGAGTTGAAATTTCCTCTAATGTGAATAACCTTTTATCCATGTTGAGCATTTCGATAATAAATGATGCTATTATGAATAAAGAAGACGATGAAGCAGAAAGAAGGAGTCTACCCACGAAACAAATAAAGATAAGTATTCAATTGTCATTTCATGATATTGTTTTGTTATGCATTTGTTTATATTCAGTTGATGTATTATGCATGATAGAATGTTTGCATTAATGACAATATACTACTAATATGCATGTGATGGGTAAGTATCTCATGGTGCTACACAACTCTCCATTGCTACTTATCTAGAATGAAACCTCTTTGCTGACATATTGGATTAGTGCACAACTCAATGATGTCTTGGTAGAGATGGAAGGCATCTAGAAATGTTTCTGTGAGATATGGATGAATGTTGTATTGGCTAAAATAGTTGCATGATTATATCTTTATGCATCATAATTTTCCATTGTGAATATGTCTTATGAAATGTTTCTAACCATACAAATGCATTTGACTTGTAGGAAAGATCGCATACAATCACCTACAAGAAAATAAGGATGAGACTTGTTCCGAAGAACAAGTGACGACAGTTCAAGAAAGAATCCAAGATGAAGAATAATATGATGATACTTTCAAAGAAAGAAAGATGCCTCATAGACACTCCAGTTATGTGACACTGTTGAGCAACATCATTAATGCAGAGCCTTCCAACTGTGAATAAGTAACCAAAAAGAAAGGGAAGGAGAATACCAGTTAGAGAAGAATGATGTCTAGGATACAGTATCGAGACCTGAAGAGAAGTATTTGGGATATAAGGAAAGATTCATAGCATAAAGCTTCTCACAGAAAGAAGGCATAGAATATGAAGAGACATTTGCAGCCAATGGAAGTTAAGAAATATGACAAGCAGAATTATGTGTACAAAATTAAATAAGGCCTTGTACAAGCTTAGAAGGCACCCATGGGATAACACATACATGAGGATCTTGAATATCACCTAGCGTGATGAAGATCTTAACCTTTTCTACAAGGTTAAATATGAAATCCTATAGAGGATGACAAGCTCACAAATGGGTACGAGAAGAACTTTTGAAAAGGTTCAAGATAGAGGATCTTGGTATCCAGTGAACTTGGATGGATACATAGAATATTAGTAGTAGAGGAAGCTACTTGTCACTCTAGTACAGAATGTTTCAATGCATAGAGTACAAAATACAGAGGGAGAATGGTGCTCCAATTCAAAGGGAGTGACTAAAGAATATCTTGAGGTTCGACATGGTACGATAGGATGGATAGCTTACTAATGGATCTAGGATTTACTGAGAGTAAAGCATATTCCAACATTTGCTTCAAGGTTGAAGGTGAAAGACCAGTGATGCTCATGTTCTATGTCTATGATTTATTCCTAACGAAAAATAGGAACTCATTAAAGTTGCAAGAAGGAGACTTGCTACCGAGTTCGAGATGAAGGACTTGGATATGATGCACTATTTTCTAGGAATGGACATGTGGTAGAATGTAGATGCAATATCCATGGGACAAGGGAAGTTTGCAGTAGAGATCCTAAAGAGGTCCAGGATGATGGACTGCAAGACCATGACCACACCTATGGCATCGAACCCGAATCTATTAAGTGATGCTTCATCAGAGACGGTTGATGCTACGATGTATCGTCAGATGATTGGGTCCTTGATGTACCTGACAAACATGAGACCAGATATTTTCTTTGCTGTGAACACATTGAGCCAATTCCTAACTGATTTGAGACATGTTCACCTGATGGTTGCAAAATCATGCAGTGAGGTACCTGAAGGGTACAGTTGATTATGGGCTCAAGTATGAAGCAAATCAAAATATTAACCTGGAGGGTTATGTGGATTCGGATTGGACAAGAAGTGCCATTGATAGGAAGAGCACTTCGAGGTGCTGCTTCAGTATGAGAATAGGTGTGACCTCTTGGTTTAGCAGGATGTAGTCTTGCATGGCACTGAGAACAACCGAGACAGGAGCAGTGAAGCTCTAGTATGTGATCCAGATCGAGATCTCTCAAAAGAGGGAGTTATAGCATAGTTGATGAAGATAGGTTGTCTGAGCATAAAATCCTAGTGAAGCTCATAGGTGGCTTAGACGTAAATCGTCCTTTAGGTTTCCCTCAGATGTAATCGGTCCTGGCGAAGCTCGCAGGTTATCCTTGGACGTAATCATCCCTGATGTGATTCTATGCTAGAAATGGCCAAAGTGAAGTTCGAGTACTTCAGGGAGAAGCTTGGTGTTCTCCAGATCGAGTTTCCCTCCAAGGGGAGATGATGAGTCTGAGAGCCTTTGTGACATGGTAGGATTGGTTCCTTCTATGGTTAGATATAAGTGCAGGAGCCTTTCTGACATGGTGGTAGGCGGGTCCTCCCATGGTTAGATGTAATTGTAGAGCCATTCTGACATGGTGGCAGGCTGGGATTCCCATGGTCATATGTAAGTGCAAAGCCATTCTAACATGGTGGCAGGATGGGACTCCCATGGTCAGATGTAAGTGCAGAGCCTTTCTGATTGGGTCAGATGTAAGTGCAGATCCTTTCTGACATGGTCAAATACAAGTGTTGATCCTTTCCGACATGGTGGCAGGCTGGGCCTCCCATGGTTAGATATAAGTGCTGAGCCTTTTCGACATGGTGGTAGGATGGACCTCCCATGGTCGGATATAAGTGTTGATCCTTTCTGACATGGTGGTAGGATGTGCCTCCCATGGTCATATGTGAGTGTTAGGCCTTTCTGAATGGGTCCGATGTGAGTGTTTGGCATGCCTTTCTGACATGGTGGTGGATGTGTTCCTCTCATGATCAGATGTAAGTGCTGGGTAGGCCTTTCTGACTAGGGTCAGATATAAGCGCTAAAGAATACCTACCTGGAGGCTAGGCCTACAACCAGCATGAAAAAAGGATGGCTTTGTAGAACTTCCTATGACAAGTAGAATTGAGAGATAGCACCAGTTGATCAAGATAGCAAAAGCAGTGATGATGATAATCCAGTGATGATCTAGTGATGATCCAGTTTCAATGATGATCTAGTGATGATCCAACATTGATGATGATCCAATTTAAATGATGATCCAGTGATGATCCAGCTTTGATGATAATCCAGACTTGATCCAGAGAAGAATACTTGTGCTGATGAATTGTGTCAAGAGAATACCTTCCTAGTTAAGAGGGAGTGTTGATGTATTTGTAACTTCAGAATGTATTCACTTTTATATCTTATGTATTATACCCTGATGTTCCTATTGGGAAGTATTTGTAATGTAATTGATTCATGTCATACCCCAATGTTCCTATCGAGAGAATCAATAATGTAAACAAGTCATGTAAAGTCATAGAGGGTAACCCTCCTTATTGATCAAGGGTTAAATTCCCCGCAGTTGTGGGGCACTAGGGTTGTTAGACTCTCCTAGATAACTTTGCCCTAGTGAGTTAATGTAATTCGGGTCATGAGTAGCCTAGTTGTGGTTACTCGAGCCTACATAAATGAGTTACGATTACTCGAGCCTACATAACAGAGTCAAATATTAAGTGAACGAAAGAATATAAATAGAGAGTGAGCCTCTCTATTTATTACACACACACTCACTCAACTGGGGCGCATGAGTGAGAGAGAAAGTGTTGGCACAAGTGAGAGACTTCAGCTGTCGGTGATCATCTTATTGTTTTCGGGTTTTACTTTTGCTATTGGTGCTCATTCTATCTTTGAGGAAGTTGCGGGGTTTTCTCCTTTATGGTTTCCCTAAGGAAAATCTTTGTGTCTCTTGTCTCTTGTGATTATTGATGTGCATGTTATTCTCTCAGTTAAGATCTCAATATCATATTACTTAAATGATAAAAATCTAACAAAGTGAAGTTAAAACGAATATGGGATGCTAAGAAGACATTTCATTAAACATTTGTGTAAAATTTTGGAAGTGACCCATCAATATCTTCCTATAAACAGTTTAATGGAAAACATCTTACATGTATAACTGTAGTTGGTCCTCCCCCTGGGTTATTTTTTACTGTACTAAATTATTTGATGTTTTTAAGGTAGAATTGATATTTGTTTAGTTTCTAGAAAATGCAACAAGAAACAGAAGCATCGTACTTACATTGTTTGATCTACTTCACGAATGATCTCATCAATATGAACATCAGTTAGATTATGCTCTAAACATGCTTGCTGGAGTTAATCAACTATAATATAACCACTTCCATCCTTGTCAAACTACGAAAATGAAGCAAATAAATGCTTTTCACACTCCAGTTTGTTCAAATGAAAAGTTGCAGCAATGAATTCTCCATAATCAATTGTACCATTGTTGTCTACATCATCCTGTGATGGAAATCCAATGAGTTAGAAGTTCATATTTATAAATAGATTAAAATATCATAGCCGTAATTGTTTGGTAATATGAAAAAGAGGTTCCAAATCACAGGCAATCATTACAGCATCGCAAATTTGTAAGATAATATGCCATAAAGGCTTTCACATTTCATAGGAAGCACCTGTCTCCCCTTTGATATACCAAATTTCTTGGAGCCTCGTATAAAAATAAATCAGCAAGAGAAAAGGAACATATAACAAATCACAAATAATCAGGGCAATTCAAACCCATGCCAAAGTAATAACAGAGATTGTGTAGGACCATCTTTTGTGATTTTACAAATTCTTAGGGTACCTTTCACACGGTACCATGTCATAAGTTAGGAAAAAGGAAAAAGGAAAAATAAAAAGCATGTAGTAAACCCAGCATGGAAATTTGGGAATAATGGTGGGAAAAGTGGAAATGAAGTTACGATCTGTTTGAACTCTGTCACATTACTTTTATGGTTAACAAAACTACTACTGCACTCCCATCTATCTTTCAAGTCTTCGTTCACATATTATGGTGCATAGTATATCCTGAAGGAGAGGCTTTGGTTGCTTCCACACAAAAGGAATGGGTGAAGGGTTAATTTTTCGAAGCTTCAAGATTTACTTCTTAGTATAAAGTTTAAACTTATAAATTATTTTCAGGAAATAATCTTAATATTTCTGGTAAACTTGTCCCTTCACAATTTTAATGGGCATACTAATGATAGTATCGATTACATTGAGAAGAATCATGAACTACAATTTTTTTTAAATGCTTAATGGTTGAAAATGGTCTTATGTTCTAGCTACCTATTAAAGCAGTAAAATGAGAAAAATAGCATTTATAACCTTGATAAAGTTGATTGTATGAATGTAGAATGGAAATGAAAATTGGAGAGGTAAAAGGATAAAGAGAACATTTATAACCATGATAAACTAAATTGCATGAATGTAGATGGAAGTGGAAATTGGAGAGGTAAAAGGATAAAGAGAATATTTATAACCTTGATAAACTAAATTGCATAAATGTAGATGAAAATTGCATATATAGTTAAAATATTAGTTTGCAAATATGTACATGCATCCTTAGTGCTACCATATATTAAAAATATTAAATAAACAATAGCGTTAGAGTTGATTTGATACACATCATTTAAGACTTGATTTTTGAGATTGAAAAATACAACAAGAGAAATGAACTTCATTCTCTTTTGAGGCTAACTCATAAACACTAGCCAACATAAAATGTGTTATTAAGTAACAAGTCATTACCTTGTGTGATGACACTTTTGAGGGGAAAATCTGTACAAAGTTCAAGGCTCTAAGAAACCTCAAACATATATTCTCTCTAAAGAATCATTACGAAGGAATTTTCGTATGTTCATGATGTAGATCTCTTTTCATTGCATCATCTTTTAACAATCGAAATCATAGAGATAATTATGTAACAAGAAAGTATTGAAATTTGTTAACTTTAGTTGTCAAAATTGCATAGGCCATGATGACATGGTAATGAACCAGAATGATCCAACCACACTAATGAAATTATGGATAAACTTAATGTTGGAAAATTTCTAAACTATTGCTTAGTAAAGTACAAACTTCACAAGTTTATATATGGGTTTCATTTTCCTGCTACGAGAGTATATGTATGCAAATAGGAATGGTAACTCACAAATTTGGATTTGGTTGAAATATAGCAACTCAACTTAATCTACAAAATGTAAGATCATTTTCCAACTAGGATTTTATTTTGCCCTTTTTTAATCCTTTTTCACTGGTGATCTAGGGTTCATTTTACTTTTCTTTAAAGACTACTCACATTTGTTCTAGCTTTTCATTCAGGAATTCTCCCAAAGTTCATAAAATCATGAAGCTTCTCATGATTTTTTTCCTTACATCAAGCTTCAAAGTTAGTGCTTTTGTAGATTCAACAATTGAAGAAATTATAATCAACACCCATACACCAATGTCAACAAGAGCCTCCCTCCACAATGTTGCAGGTTGGACATTCACCATTTGCATGATGAAACATTTTCATGAGAAAAATGCATTGAACAATTCAAGGGGCATACAAGGAGTATGAGAAAATGCAAGTTCATGGGTCTAGAAATCTGCATAAGATATGGCAAATATAACCAACAAAAAGTGGGCGATCAACTGCGTTGTAGTTTTATCTTTATAAATTTATTTAATTTTCATCTTTTATTTTAGTGATAATATTATTTAATTAATAATAAACCATACATAGTTATTTATTATTTAAAAAAAACATTATATCAACTTTCCATTTTTTACTTTTACTTCAATTTAATAATATTATATTATATGATTTAGATTTTATTTAACATAATTCAATCCTTATCCAGTAGATATTCGACTTAACTCCCATTCTCTTAATTAATTTTTATTATAATTGATTTCCATTTTATTCAAGACAATTCAATGACTATCCATTAAATCTTTTACTTAACTCTCATGCTCATAATTTATATTAGTTTAATTTATATCTTTTAAACTATGATTTTAATTTAATTAGCTTATATTTATTAATTCTTGCACATGATCTAGGAACTAGGAATCAAAATCATCAAAGAATTATTAACAAATACTCATGAATTGGAAATAATCGGAACCAGAATTGGTTTCCTCTCTGTATATTTAATAAACAATAAAGGGTTACAATTCCAATGCTGAGCAATGGCTTAACTCCATGAAGAATTCGAATACCTAAGGAGACAATTTGAATTCAGTGAGTGAGTCTAGCTTAACTGACTCTCAACCATTCAATCTCACTCAGTTAACCACTTGACCAAAACCCTAATTGACTCACCAAACCCTAACTAAATTCGAAGTGCAATAAATGACTGAATCTCAATTGAAGGAGATCAAACACATGTCATAGCAATCCAATCATCAAGTGCTAGTGCTCCATGACTCCAATGAACCCCGATGAGGTTAACTGAATCTGAACTGACCATCAGAAGTTGGTGGAGGCGCCTTGTTGACTCCAGATCATTAAATAATAATAAATAATAATTAAATAATCATAAAATAATATATTTAATGACTGGAGGCACCTTAACTGACTGTAAATGATTGGTTGAACTGAAAGTAACCACCAGTTAGTAATTAGGTGTATTAATATCACTCAGATCACCCCCGGAGTGCTCTAGTCAGCCTCCTTGACTGTAGGAGAAGGGTAAGTTAGCCTCCTTGACTGTAGGTAGGCATGGGTGTGACTGGATGATGGCAATTAATGCTCCACTGATGTCAATTAAACTTAGGATAGTGGTTTAACTAGGCCAATTTGACCGAAAGAGTGTGTATGATGGTAGATGTCTCCAACACCCCGCCTTAAGCTATACTCGGGAAGAGTTAGAAAACATAGATGCATAAAATGTTAGGGCCCTGGAAACAAAGGCCATAGGTCACCCTGTACAATAAAGTAACTGCTTAATATAACCAAGGAAACAGGGAAAACCTCATGGGAAAAATACCCCCCCTCAAACTAAGCAGTAAATCAAGAATTGGTTCTTCTATGCGGCAGCATCCTGAGACTGTGCATGTGAACCTCTAAATCCAAACTAAATGAATATGTCTGGAGGAATCTTCCACTTTGGAAGAAGAACAATGCACTCAACTGAATCAGAAATATAAACACCTGTACGGTGAAAACTGGACCCATGTAGAGCAACTGAAATCATCTGAAGAGAGAGCAAAGGTTCTTGAGGATTTGAACCATGTGTAGAACACTCAAGAAATGGATATTTTGCAGCCTTGAACAGAAAACCATGAGTGGTAAAATCAGCCCCAAATCTTAGGAGCAAGTGTCCATGCGGATGCAGAATGTCTTCCTCTTTACTAGTTCTGTGAGGAGATGAGCTTGTGACCAAAGGTAGAGAATCCCTGGGACTCTGGAGATTGAATGATTGAGCTCCATAATCTGATATAGATTCTGAAATAGCTAATGAATCACAAAATAAAATATCAGAAACCTCATAAGAGGAAACTAACACCAAATCCCCATCAGCAAAATTGAAGAAGAACTGTGGTACTTGATTTTTCACACCGGAATTGGTGAGAGCAGCTACAAGCATGGCTGAAATCTCTTGGATTTTAAGATATGAAAAAAATAATATCAGATCAGAATGTAAATCAGATCTAAATAAGTTCACAACAGATCCAAAACTGTGAAATGAAATCAAATCCCCAACAGCAGTTTTGTAGGAGACTTGCGGTACGTGTTTCCTCACACCGTTGATGAGAACAACTACAAGCAGTACTGAAGGTTTATGAACTTGAAATTTTGAACCAAGAAATATCAGATCAGATCCAAATAATATCATATCAGATCCACTAAGGTTCATATCAGATCCAAAATTATGGTCAACCGATATGGTAGATGCACAGTTTTCTTCTTCTTCAAAATTTTGAATTTTGGTGCATGCAATCCTGCATGATTTTGCTAGAAGATCTAGATCGTGGGGAGTGAATGGATCACTCTGGTAATCTGATATTTTTTCCAAAATATCCAAGGTATCACATATTTTCACACCAGCAGCAACATTAGAGGAAGAAAAATCAAATTTCTCCTCACTTTCGGAAGCAATTATTGGTAAATTTTGCACAGAATTCAAAGGAAAATCACCGGTGAATGTTTGCATGGAAGTGCAGCAGTATTTTTCTTCAATATCAGAGATTCAAATTTCTTCTTCTGTTTCAGCAATATGAGAAAATTAGATATCAGAGATCTCATGAACTTCCAGAGCATCAGGAGAAGGAGTCACTTCATGGAGACTTTCTTCAATTCGAATTGAATGTGTAGAAGATTCTGCTTCATCTTCATCTTGAACAACTTCATCAGAGAGAGTAGAGGCTGAGATTTTTGAGTGAAGAAATCTTGTGATGCTGGCTGTGATTTCCAAAGTACTATTATGATCCTCATTGTGCTTGCCAAAGGTTTTGTCCAATTTTGTCCAGACTTCCTTTGGGTATTCAGCAGAAACAAGACTAAGGTAGTACAAGCTAGGATCAAGGGCCAGACATATTGCTCCAATAGCTCTATCACCGTCATTTAGCCAGTCATTCTCATTCTCATAAGACTCTTTTCCAAGTCCAATATACACCTCATAGAGACCTCGTCTCTTCAGAGATGCAATCATCTTCAACTTCCATTCCGAATAGCTTGTGAATGGGGTGAGAAGAGGGATTGATGAGTCCATTTGAAGTTGTACCTGATAAAACCTGCAAATCAAAACAAAAGAGGCACCATAAGGTCGGATAGAATGCACATTCTAGGCTTTCATCACACCCTGCATAGTCAATCAAGCAATCTTGATCAACAAGTTCTTTACTTGGGATATTGAGTGGTAAGCCTTGGCTTCTGGTGCAGTGCCGGATTTTTGAGCTATTGCTCAAATTTCATGGAGAAATCTGTCAAAAATCTTGTTTTTGAGAGATTTATCTTCGTCCCGCCGTATGCTCTGATACCATATTAATTCTTGCACATGATCTAGGAACTAGGAATCAAAATCATCAAAGAATTATTAACAAATACTCATGAATTGGAAATAATCGGAACCAGAATTGGTTTCCTCTCTGTATATTTAATAAACAATAAAGGGTTACAATTCCAATGCTGAGCAATGGCTTAAATCCATGAAGAATTCGAATACCTAAGGAGACAATTCGAATTCAATGAGTGAGTCTAGCTTAACTGACTCTCAACCATTCAATCTCACTCAGTTAACCACTTAACCAAAACCCTAATTGACTCACCAAACCCTAACTGAAGTTGGAGTGCAATAAATGACTAAATCTCAACTAAAGGAGATCAAACACATGTCATAGAAATCCCATCATCAAGTGCTAGTGCTCCATGACTCCAATGAACCCCGATGAGGTTAACTGAATCTGAACTGACCATCAGAAGTTGGTGGAGGCGCCTTGTTGACTCCAGATCATTAAATAATAATAAATAATCATTAAATAATCATAAAATAATATATTTAATGACTGGAGGCGCCTTAACTGACTGTAACTGACTGGTTGAACTGAAAGTAACCACCAATTAGCAATTAGGTGCATTAATATCACTCAGATCACCCCCGGAATGCTCCAGTTAGCCTCCTTGACTATAGGAGAAGGCTAAGTTAGCCTCCTTGACTGTAGGTAGGCGTGGGTGTCACTGGATGATGGCAATTAATGCTCCACTGATGTCAATTAAACTTAGGATATTGGTTTAACTAGGCCAATTTGACCGAAAGAGTGTGTATGATGGTAGATGTCTCCAACAATATTATAGTTGATCTTATTACACATAACTCAATCTTTATTAATTAAATCTTTGACTTAATTTCAATGCCCTTATATTTTTTCATCAATTTTCTTCGAATTTCTTACCACGTGTTCACTAAAAAAATGCAAACATCACGAGTTAATAGTGAACTAAATCAATCTACATAATTTAGTTAGGCTTAAAATAAGTATAAACATAAATGTCATAGATAAACTATCTCTCGTAATATATAAATATTAAAAAAAATCATGAAATAACATTTTGATTAAATAGAATTTAAAATATATATTGTTTATATCATTAATAGTAAACAATGACCAAGCCCTTTAGTTTTTAGTACCTTTCAATTAAGATTCCATTAAGGAAGATCCAAAATATTAAAGGTTGAGATTATGTCCATCACTCTCTCTTTTCGCTATATTGAAGGTTAGGTAATGTTTATGTAATATTAACAAAATATAGTGAGTTAACAACACTAAAAGTTGAGATTAATTTCCATCACCATCTCTTTTTCCTATATTGGAAGGTTAAGTGATGCTTATTAATAAAAGATAGTGGATCCCTTTAAAATTTAACAAACAATGTAACTTCATGTAATTGACAAATTATTATTATTATGTTCCACAAATTATTAGTTGTGTCATGCTTGATGCCCATTTGTTCGTTTAACTGAATGCGAGGGTGTCCCTCAAACAATTAAAACTATGCCAAAGGAGCAAGAAAATTAGCAATAATGAATTATTTACTCAGAGTGCATGGCATGTGACCACAATGTTCTAAGATAGTTTACATTTCCACATAAGACACGCTTTATATAAAATCATACCAAGAATAATTTCAATCCTAATAAACCTTTATATTTGTAAATTTTCCCATAAAAATTAACATGCTTTAAATACTAGTCATACCAAGGAGAATCTCGATCCTAATAAACCTTTATATGAAGACGATCAAGTAAGAAAATGAACAACATTGAAGGCAACATTGGCTTTCTTTTTCCATCCAAGAAACGTCTCCATTGTAAATTTCATTTATGGGATGTATGTGCGAAGGCATTGATAAATTTGGGTATTCCAGCTATTCATATATGTGCATAGGAAATACTCTTTCCATGCCCATCGAGTGTAATAAGTGACCAAAAAATACACTTTCTCCAAACCTAATTGCCGGTAATTAGAAACTTATGTCTGGATATCGAGCATATGCTTTTGATTTTGAAACTTTGTCCGTCCCTATGATTAGTAGCCATGAGAATACCTTATATTTTGATCATCTTTATTTCACATATTGTATAGAGGGTGGAAGAGGTAGAAATAGAAACACAGAAGAATAATAAAATACAGAGAAACATCTCTTGATATTTAGTAAATTTACGCCAACGGTTCCTTTAATTTGCTAATAAATCATATTGAATGATTACTCTCTTAGCAAGTATTGATTCGGTTATGAAACGCAATGCCACAAGTTGCATTAGAAATACAATAGCCGAGGACCTCTTCAACGAGAATGACATGAAATTAGAGAGGGTCGAGGCCTGTGCGTGAGCCTTGCAGGAAGCTCCTGTAGCTTCGATAGCCTCCTTTTATGACTTCATGGCAACTTTTCCACCAAATCCACCACCGAAAGATCCATGTTCTAAGCTGGATCAATCGTTCTAGAAACTGGTTGCTTTCGTTTCAAACCCCCCTGCAGCACATCCTCCAAATTCTAACTTTTTGAAGCGAGTAGCAGTACCAAAATTCCAAATCATGTCAGCAGCTTCATGAATGAAAGCATTGGATTTGAGAGAGAGAGGGATAATAGGGCAGTTCTCAGGGATATGGCCATCACCGAGATCCATGGAGATATGGATCTCCAAAAACTAGATGCCTCTCATCACCGGGGGTTTGCAACATTGTTTCTATGGCAAAAGATTTTACACCTTTCTGTTTGAAAACAAGGAAGACATAGATCTTATTTTCCAAAGTGGACTATACTTCATGGGCCCCCGAGGCCTATATATCAACCACTGGACCCTATCCTTTGATCCAAAAAAGGATGTCCCCTTAGCAGTGTCGGTATGGGTCCGATTACCTCATCTTCCTCTCCATTGCTGGAATGATAAAGCCCTAAAATTGATTAGGAACTCTTTAGGCAGATACATAGATAAAGCTGAACCAAAAGGACCTTTATGTGCTTGTGTCAGGATCTGTGTAGAGGTAGATCTAGAGAAAGGACTGCCAAAAGGAGTTGATCTACTCATGGACGGATGGGAATTCTACTAGAAGGTAGATTATGAACAACTACCATTCAAATGCAAGAAATGTCATGAATACAGACACTTCGTAAAGAACTTCCCTTAGTCTCCTCAGGAAGAAGGGGAAAAAAATCCAAAAGAAGGATGGCATCAAGCAAAAAGAGGAAAAAAAACAAACCCTACCTCTACCAATAACTCTGGAAAAGGACAGGAAAAAATCCAGAAGCAATCTACTAAAAGAGTAGGAGTCTTCATAAGAAATCAATTTCATGCCCTCCAATCTGAAGAATGGGAAATTCCTGATCTAGAAAATAATAACAAGGAAGACATAATAGAAAGTAGTAGGACCCAGACCTCGGAAACATTCTCCCCAATAGTGATAGAAGAGGTCTCTGAAAAGGATCCTAACAAACCAGTCTCCCTAGGAGGAACTTGGGTAGATATGGTGGCAGAAGATTAAGAGAATACTGGGAAAGCAAAAGAGTATGAGATCAAAGATCTCCCTCCCCTGGAGGAACATGGGCAGAAATGGTCAAGCACAACATGATCAACCCAAAGCATGCATCCCTAGGAAAATCATCATCTCAAGAATCACAGGAAACAACAGGGAAAGGGCCATCCCAAGCCACAAGAGGGAGAAAATCTCAAAGGCATTAGCCTGAGAAAGAGGCAGAAAGAGAACTAGATTTAGGAACAAAACTTAGTATAGAAGAAACCGGACTGCTACAGAATGCTAAAATATCTGGAGCCAAACACCTCAGATCCCAAGAAGGATCTCATTCAATCAATAAATAATGAATCTAGTCTCTTGGAATTGCAGAGATCTGGGAGAATCAATCAAGGTAGAAGATCTAAAAAATATTATAAACAAAGAGAAACTAGACATTCTGCTCATCCAGGAGACTAAGATTCCAGAATATGAGGTTTTGAGCAGATCATCCCTCTTCTGGAAATTCGATGTTGGGAAAGCTATCAGTTCTAGAGGCGCTTCAGGAGGAATAGAAACCTTCTGCAGAGTAGACAAATTCAACACCGTATCAGCAAAAGAAAACACAAACTAGCTGCTAGTAGAAGTGAAAAACAAAAGCAATCAAGAAATGATCTATATTTGCAATATATATGGGCCAACCCATTATAGAGAAAAAATGGATTTTGGGGATTCTTTACTATCCTTAAAAGCGGATCAATAGGGGAAATATTTTATCATTGTTGGAGACTTCAATACAACAAAATTGAGCTCAGAAAAAAGAGGAGGTTCGAATATCAGAGACTCCTTTAGCAAAAAGCTTGAAGATTTGATTGCAGATCTTGATCTGCTAGATCCCATGCCCAAAAATGGGAGATTCACCTGGAGAAACAAGCGAACCGAACTAGTGAACATTGCAGCAAGAGTATACCATTTTCTGGTAAGTACCTCCTTCCTGCAAAAGTAAACCCATCTCCCTCTCCTTAACCATTCGTACAAACCTTGGGCCTCTTCCCTTTAGGTTCAACCCCCTATGGTTGAACAATGTCAGGAATCTAGATCTTATTCGAACACTCTGGAACTACTCTTTTACCAGATCCCCCAGCTACATATGGGAGTCAAAGCTTAGGGTTTTCTGCTCTTCCTTGAAAAAATGGGTAGCCACCTCCTACTCAGAACTTGCCAAATTAAAAAAAAAAACTACAATCATATCTGATTACCCTTCACTCTAAAATGGACAAAGAGGAGATCACTCATGAAAGCTTAGCTCATGAGAAGACCCTAAATAGAGAAATCCTTAAAGCTGCCAGACATGAAGAAGCATTAGAGGAAATTTCAACTCAAAATGGGCCTCCTAAAAACAATTAATAAAATAATAGTTAAAATAATAAAATAATATTTATTAATTTTGGTGGAAGAAAAGAAAAAAACTACTTTTTGTTTGTATTTTCGACATATATACCCATGTTGTCACTAAAATTTTGATTGAGAGAGCTCGTTGGATGCATAATTAAATTCCGCATCCAACGAGTACCCACTCGGCATACTTTTGACAGACCCCTCTACCCGAAAAACAAGAAATACCTGAAAAAACATGATGATCATCACGTTTTTCAGGTATTTCTTGTTTTTGGGGTAGAGGGGTCTATCAAAAGTATGCCGAGTGGGTACTCGTTGGATGTGGAATTTAATTATGCATCCAACGAGCTCTCCCGATCAAAATTTGAGTAAAAACATGGGGAGATATGTTGAAAATACAGAAAAAAAAAATAGTTTTTTTATGATACCTATCCCCAAATTTATATTAAAAAAGTGTTTAAGACCTATACGGTATTTCAAATTTAAAACAATTTCATTGGCTAACACATGATGACATGGAGTTTGAATTAAATTTAAAAGGCCCATTTTGAGTTGAAATTTCCTCTAATGAGTCTCTAATAATTAAATCTCGTCAACTTTGGCTAAAGGGAGGAGATAAAAATACCAACTACTTTCATAAACAAACCAAGATCAGAATGAGCTACAACTTCATCAACAAGCTAAAAACAACAATAATCAAAACATCTCCAGGCAAGATAATATCAAGAATCTAGCATTGCAACATTTCAAACAACTATATTCTGACAGTGGTGAGACGGATCCTTTCTCCCAAGTGGACCTACTTTCAGGAATTCATTCCATTGTTTCTGAAGAAAAGAACAAGGAGTTGGGAAAGCCCATATCTGAAAACAAGATTATTGAAGTAATCTGGAACCTACACCCCGATAAATCCCCAGGTCTTGATGGATTCACCATAAATTTTTACTGAGCTGCTTAGGACATCATCAAAGAAGATCTAACGAAAATGCTAAACTGGACCAGAAAAAAAGATAAAATTGGAGGAGCCACCAATTCCACCTTCCTGGCTTTGATCCCAAAAGAAAAAAATCCTCTCTCAATTGAAAGGTTCTGACAAATATCTCTTTGTAACACATCTTACAAAATTCTAGCCAAAATCCTTCCCACTAGAATGAAAAAGATCACGACTAATATTATTTCGGAAACACAGGGAGGCTTCCTTACTGGAAGGCAAATCATGGACAACATAATCATAGTCCAAGAGGCCATCCATTCAAGCATGGAGCATAAGCAACAAGGAATGGCTATCAAGCTAGACATGGAAAACACTTTCGACAGGGTCAATCACCTTTTTTTGTTTGAGATCATGTCCAAAATGGGATTTTCAAAAAAAAATTGTAGATGGATCAAAGCCTGCTTAGGTAGTCCAAGAATTTATCTGCTTGTCAATGGAATACCAGCAGGATTCTTTCAAGCCTCCCGAGGAATCCGTTAAGGTTTCCCTTTATCCCCTTTCTTATACCTCATTGTAGCCGAGTCTATGAGCAAGAAGTTACAGACCCTACAAAACAATGGTGAAATCAGAGGTCTAAAAATTGCCAAAGGAGTTAAAAATGCCGATTACTCTCAATTTGCAGACGACACTATTCTCCTAGAAGGAGCCTCCGCCATAATTGCTGAAATATTTAAAGAGGTCCTCTCCATCTTTCTCAAACCTTCAGACGGGAAAGTCAATGCTGGAAAAACTAAAATCTATGGCTGGAATTGCCCTGCCAGAACTATGACCATGATAGCTAGAACTCTAGGTTATGAAGCCACCACAAAATGGAACTCCTTCAGATACCTGGGAAATCCGATTCACAAAGGGAGTAAAAAAAACACAGATTGGAAAGATCTGGTTCAGAAAATAAAGAATAAAATTCATTCAATGGGAGCCATGTGGCTCAATCTGGCAGGGAAACTAATATTAATCAATGTTGTTATGGATGCATTCCCAGTCTTCACATGTTCCATCTCTCTAGCCCCTAAATCGATTATCCAAGAGATCGAGAAAGAGTTCAGATGTTTTTTTATGGCAGGGAGGAAAGCAAGACAGATCCAAGAAAATGCATCTCATTAACTGGGACACGATCATTAGGTGCTGAAATCATATGGAAAATGATTTCAAGGAATAGATCCTGGTGGAAGGATGCTTTAAAAAAAATATCTCAACAGGAATAGAGTCAGATGCTTGACACTCATACCAAATAATCTAAACGTGTCTCCCATCTGGAAACTATGTCAAAAATCAGCTTTCATCATATAGGAGGATCTATGATGGGCAATAGGAAATGGCAGGAAAATCCAGATTTGGGAGGACATCGAGAGCATTGCTCAATAGCGTAGCAGATTCATGCACTTAAAAAACTGGATGGATACTTAAGTCATCTCCATGATCAGTGACTTATCGAGCTGGCACAATAGTGGAAGATGGGCTGGGTGGAAACTCTCGAAATGCATGAACACTTGAAGACCGATTACAACCAATATAGTCGCTCCTACAAGGCTCCCTGTTGATCCACATCAACTCAAAAGATGCCAGAAGCTGGGGAAATACGGGAATTTACACAGTTACAGCTAGCTACAATGCAATTAAAAATGATAGCAGAAAAGAGAGCATCTGGAAAAATGTATGGAACGGTGATGGATTAACTAAATTTTTTTTTTGCTGGCTATTAGTTCACCAAAAAATCTTGACAGCAGAGAATTTATAAAAGAGGGGAATTGAAGGACCATATGGCTGCATTATGTGCAAAAATGTAGAAGAAATGCAGAATCATCTCTTTCTGGAATGCTCCTTTGCTAACGAGGTCCGGTGCTTAGCTATCAAAGAGCTACAATTTAATATCATCCTCCCTACTAACTGGAAATATTTCTTCAATTGCTGGAAACACTATTACCAAGGCTCTTTGTTTAAAAAACCAGATTTCACAAGAGCATGGCTTGCGCTCCCAAAATATGTATGCTGGAAGATTTGGATAGCTAGAAATAGAGGCTTATTTGAAAATATGAATCCTTCTCTGGATAAATTCTCCTCCTCTACCAAAGCACTATGGGTTGAAGCTTTATTTCCAATGGATTGAGGCACCTACATATTGAACCTTTGAACTCCAACGAGAAAAGTTAGACTAGAGATCTTCTTTGCCATATCAAGACTTCTCTGACTAATGTTAAAAAACCCAACCACTCAAGATGGCAGATTTGAACCCAGAATATTTCAACAAATGGTGGACAAAGTTGGATTGTCATACTCTGTTTTTTGATGGGTCATCCAAAGGGAATCCGATTTGGTCAAGTGTGGGTGGGGTAATTTTTGATTCGGGGAGAAACAAGCAGAAAGAATTTGCCTGGGGCATTGGAAGGAACTCCAACAACTATGCGGAGTGGATAGCCTTACTGAAAAGGTTGGACATTTCTATTACCTTGGGAATCAAAGAAATAGCAGTGTTCAGGATTCACTACTAGTCACAAGAGAGGCAAGGAAGCTGGTCAAAAATTATAAAAGTCCTTCCAGCAAGATGCATCACATTTTCATTAGCCTTATTAATGAATTTAATGCCCTCAACTTTCTTCATATTCTTATAGAAAACAATCAATATGCAGATCAAATGGCAAACTCAGGAGTGCAACTTAATTATGGATGCATGATTAGCAATGGATACACTACAGAACGTTGTTGGGTCCCTTGACTATGAATCGGTTTTGTTCTTCAGCTTTTGAAGAACCCTTTGGGTTGATCTTGTTGGGATTTTGGGTTGATCCTTTATCTCTTCATTCTCAGGGATTTTGTAAAAATATATAGCCATCTCAAATATGGAAAGTTTAGAAAAAAGACTCAATAGGAAAGAGAAGAGAAAGATTGTATGGTTTTTGAAGTCCAACGGACTCAATCCATAAGTTTGCTATTGTAATTTTCTTCTAATTTTTTAATTCAATATACATCTACCCATTCTTGTTAAAAAAAATATTGATTCGGTTACTACCTCATTAGAGGATTCCATGCCTTACGAAGTAACGATTTGGATTGTATCTATCCTTAATTTTCTGTGTGGGCCCCTCCTAAGTATAGAAGTGATTTCCCATTGCTTACAGCAGTAATATTAAGGTTTTCTAGGGTGGACTGTGGGAGAGTGGAGGTGGGTCAACTGAAATAAAGTTTAGAGTATGCTAAATTGTATCTCGATGATGTCCCGACAAAGGAGGGTCTGAATTTTTTATTATTATCATATTTTAGAAATAAATTTGTAAGAGATCGAAAGAATGTCTAGTTTTCCAAGATAGAATTCAACTGGGATTAATACCTAGCGGTAGGTAAACCAAATTCAGTTAGTAGAAATATTCATTTACAGTCAAACATTTCAGTCCAAATGCACGGGTATCGAATCCAAATTGGGCTAATCAATCACAGAATCGAACCAAATTAACGTATTTTTGATTTTTATGAACTTTTTTGCAAATGCTATTAAATATTAAGGACATTAACCCAAGCATTTTTCCATACTCGCTTGGTTTGCAGAAGTAACCCACCTGAGGAGCGCAAGGGATATCCTCTCTACACTTGCACATTTTTTTCCAACGCACAACCATTCTTCAAGACCTCCAATTTATGGCCCCCAATACCGAGAAGCAGATCAATCCATTCGTTAGAGAAGAGGCCATTGAGATCGATCATATTTTTTCATTGTTTACAGGTACTTGTTGTCCCCGGTGTGCAATATATAACTTGTACTTACATATGGACAATTGTTAAAAATAGTACCTTTTCATCTATGAGCATACACATATTGACATTAAGTAAAAATACTAATTTATTTGTAATTATATATGAACAAAGTAATAATACCATTACCTTTTTTTGTATTTTTTATATTAGACACCAGTTGGGTCGTCATGTCAAGATGAACAATATAATGGACAACTTTCCTGGAAAGGTTTCAATAAATAATGGACAACATGCCTGGAAAGGTTTCAATAAATAATGGACACCATGCCTGGAAAGGTTTGAAACTGGGTGAGGAAGGCCTCCTTCTATGTAACTCACTGTTGATAACCATAATGTTGACAGAGGGAATGTGAGTGCATTGCCTCACCCCGTCATGATGTTTTGCAAATGAAATCGAACATCAAAATTACATGTTGTAAATTAAGTTGACCATCATTGGTGAAGGGAATTAAAAAATTGGGATAGTATTTGACATCCAAAATGTTCCAAGACGAACATTTTGAACGTCAAATTCCTACCCTCTTTAGAAAATTCTTGATGGATCTAAATACTAGGAACTGTAATATCAAATCTATATCACAGTAATGTAAATCATATATATATCACAGAAGAGCACACATGTGTTAGAATAATCAACCCATAGTTACCTACCTTAGACATCAATTTAATCATTTTTGTCTTATTACCTAGTTTCCTAGATTCCACTCTATGCTAGTTGCCTTCTACATGTCCTAGAAGTAACCACATGCTTAAACTGAGTCATGGAGCACTTGGGAAACATCCTGGAAACCCATTTTAGCATCTTTGCTTTATTCCAGATTCTCCAAAGTGCATATCTGCTTTTTCTATAAAGTTGCCTTGTTTTATTTCTGATTTAAGGCAAAGGAAAAGCTAGACTAGTTGTAACTACCTTGTTTTTTCCCACATCATCCTCCCTCCTTTTCTCCAAATAAAAGAATGTATGAGTTATCTTTCCATCCCTCTTTAGATTTTCCACTTGACTTAGCCAATTTGTGAGCATCTACCTAGATTTGGAAACTGCTTTATGCACCTATGGAGGATTTGACTAGTTTTGGTAAGCCTGATTTTTTACTATTTCAAATGGCATCTTTATGAATTTGAATCTCTCATGTAATTATATATTACAACAGCCTATTACTTCATAAGTTTGGATATTGTACACTTACTCAATACAGATTAGTTTTATGCTCCAATTTCAGTCTCCTTTGGTGTTAATTTTGCATGTTTGATTAGAAATTTTGTGAGTGTAATTGTTCTATCTCTTGGGTTCAATTTCCACATGGTATCAGAGCCTTTGTAGATCGATTTCTCTCCTTTCATATTTCTATTGTAGGTTTGACATTTTGACTGGGAGCATATTCTGCTGACTAAAGTGCACAGTTTCTGAGCTATGGACCAATCTCAGAAGATCATCTTGACTCCATTCAATTTCTTTGAGTGGAAAGTTGAGATGGAGATATTGTTGAGAGAGAAAGGTCTCTACAGGGTGACTATGGGAACTGAGGCAGAGCCCAATGTAGCTGCAGAGAAAATCAAATGGCACAACAGGAGGGGTGAGGCCTATGGTCTTTTGTGTCTGAGCATTTTGTCACGTCCCCGTCCCTCAACCGACGAAGAGGACGCGACCAACACAACAACGAAAACCGGGCAAGACGCCCCATGAACATAAACAGAATTCAAATGTTGAAATTAAGCATACACAGATGCATTTATCTTCAATCATACAGCGGAAGCAAACACACACATTCCAGCAATCTCCATGTTCATTATAATTCATTTAACATCAATATAAAAATTTGCAGAGATGGAATAACCAGCAGCACTTATCTCTCGATGAAGAATTCACCCGCAACCAGCTACGTCGCTGCAACGTTCCACCCAACCATAGGCCAGCTTGCTCATCTATCTCTCAGCAACACTGCCACCCCCGAGCTGGGCATTATTCCTCCGGACTAAGGGTCAATTGCAGGCTTACACATAGCCAAGGGGACACATAACAGCCAAACCAACACTGCTGGGTTTCACAGGCTTTCCACAAGCAAGCCAAGCCAGCACAGTCCAAGGTTCAACCACTGCATACCAGCAGCCAAACAATCCCTTCACAGCTCTGTGAAGAAGTCATAAACAACAGGGGACAGCCCCAAACAATTGAGGAGCACAGCTCAAGTCCAATGGGCAACCCAGAGTTGGTTTTGGCCCTAACGTGGCCAAAACAACTCAACCACAACATCCCAGACCAGGGAAACAACAACAATATCCCAATTTCAAAGTAAAACAATGGCAACTATGCACAGTCCCAAAACACAGAAACTCAGCCCACGAATTGGAAACCCACAGTGGCTCAAAACGAAATTGAACACCACAGCCAACAAAACACAGGGGAAACAGCAGCCCCAAAACATGACAGTGAGAACGGCTCTCACAACATGGGAAAACGACCCAAACACCCTATGCATGAGGAAGAACTTACACCCAACAGCAAAATGCACGGGAAATACATACCCGATTTCTCTACATGAGGATGAACAGACCATAGTAGGAAAATGGCTCACTACGAATTGGGCACTACGGCCAACCAAAAACGTGGAGAAGACAAAAACGGGAAGCAATCCCTCTT
>LPNX010695569.1:0-25951 GCA_001517045.1 Pseudotsuga menziesii
TTTAGTTCAATGGTTGCGCAGTCTTTAGTCTTTTTGCAGCGGTTGTGTAGTCTTTAAATTGCCATTCCGTCAAGGCCACCATTGCTCCTCTTGATGGGGGATGGATTTGATCTTGACTAGATGTCTTGCCCAGCGATAGAGCTGGTACTGTCACGCATCTGTCTTTCACCTGGGTGTTCTTTAATTCCTATCAGGTTTCGCAACGTCTTCAATTCCTGTTAGGTTTCGCTACATTTTAAAGTTTGGATGCTAAATTAATTAAATAATGGTGAAATAATGGTGAAATAAGTACGAATATATGTTGAAATTGTGGTAGCAACAATCTAGTCGAGGATGACAAAATCAAGGCTTGTTTCTCAAAACATTCGTAGTGGCCGACTGAGAGCTGAGAGCTTTCACCTTCGCCGGGCTTGAGAGCTAATGCAGTCTGAGACTCTTTTGCTACGCGTGTTAGTTTTTTTAGGTATATTCTAGTTTTATCAATTTTCCAGGGTTTTTAGGAAACTTCTTTGTTTTCATTTTCATTGTTTTATTCGAGCGAAATTCATTGTTTTCATTTTCCACGGGTTTTATTTATTTATTTATTTTTTTTTTCTTCTTTCTGTTTTCTAGTATTTTTTTTTATCAGTTTGATAGGCTTTCTGGAAAGCATGATCAATAACAGGAATGCATGAACAATAATAGAAGTGAGGATGATAAATTTGAGGCTTTTTTGTCTAAACTTGTATAGTGGCTGAGTTTTCGTGAAAATTAGTGTTTTCATTGTGTTATTTACTTAGGCTCGTCCGTGCTTGGCAGTCCATGTGCTACAATCCTATCGGCGGCCTGCTTATTTGTTTGTGGCAGATGTGCAACCTGCTGGAAATAGCTGAAATCCTGGATTGCGTTGATTCCAGTTGTTTTCTTATAAAAAAAAAGTAGTTTTGGTTATTTGTTGTACTGCAACCCCTAAAATGTCCGAGAGTGATGGATGACAATGCCATCCTCCCAAATGAATCCAAAATAAAATATTTTGAAATCCCCCCCCCAAAAAAATACGAGGGTTCAAATCCCTGCCCTACTCTCAGTTCAGGCCGATTCCTTAACGGATGAGTTGCTGGATCAAATTGAAGTCCATCTGCACAGAAGTGCGTGTGGGTTCAAACCCCACAGTTAGCATTACTGTGCTGTGAATTATTTAATTTACAAAACTTTTATAGATGGGTTGTTGGATCAAAATGAAGTCCATCTGGGTTGCAGCGTTCCAGGTTATTTATCTATTTATTTTCTACTCTTTTTTTTTAAACACTCTCTTGGGATATATATATATTTTTCTAGATATGCTTCTCGGTTTCTTTTGAATAGAGAGAAAAAATATATATACACTGCAGCGAATAGTAGTTAACAGTACTTTGAATTTCGGCGAATATTAGTATAGTATATTTTGTTTTTGTATTTATAAGATGTGTGTTTTTTTTTTCTAGGTGTGAGTAGGCCTGAAGGTCTCAGTATTTGAGCCTTTCGCTCTGATACCATTCTGTAGTGCTCTGCCTAACGGTTAGAGCACTGTGTCCAATTCTCTGTAATGTTCTCTATCAAAACATTTAGATTGTATTACACATTTATATCCAGGTGTGTTCTATAAATTTTATAGACATATGTAAATACAAGTATGAACTGTAAACATATTCAAGTAGAAAATTTCGAGCTGTACATGTTGAGAACTTCATGAAATTTTCACAAATTAGACCATAATAGCATGCATGAGTTTAGTATCTACATACCTGAAATTTAAATACCTGGAATTCGTGGTAGATCCAACAGTTTGCTGTAAACCTGGTTCCTTCTTCTTCCAGCTTTCCGTTCGAGCCTTAATCAACAAAATGATGTGCCACCCTGCCGACCAGCTCTCATCATGTGCTGGCCCTAGGAAACCCAGGGGTTTCCTAGCCCCCGAGCCCACAGACCAATAATACCAAGAGCAGCTTCCTCTCCCTTCTTTATCTTCTCATTCTCAGTCATTTACAGATACTCTCATCCTTGAGTTGTCCCCCTCCTCAAGTATTTTTCTTCTTCCTTTTCCTCATGCAGAGTCCAATTCTCTCCAAAAATAAATCCAACCTCTCCACCCCCCCTGAAATCTCCAAAATCCCCCTCCTTATACCTCCTTCCACTGCCTCTTACATTATTATTTTATTTTATCATGGGTAGTGTCGTTCCGATAGGTCTGACATGTGTAATGTACTTATCTTGACTTGTACATGTCAAAATGTCATACATTACCAATTTTAATGTTTTACGAAATTGTAAAGTCGGTAAAATAATTAGTTTTAATTTAATAAAAGTATTTACTAATAAACTTTAATCATTAATATAGTATAAGTTTAATTTAATAAAATTATTTACTAATAAACTTCAATTTAACATTAATATGGTATAAGTTTAGTTTAATAAAGATATTTACTAATAAACTTTAATTAACGTTAATATGGGGCATTACAGTAGTTGATTCAACTAAGCCAAAAATTCCATAGGTATGTGGTCCAATATTGGGTGTTTGAAAGTCATTGTCCAATCTCGGTACATGGGGTATAACTTCATAAGGAATAACAGAGTCTACATAAATCATATCAAGTTGTGGGAAACTTAAAATGGCTTCTACTTTAGTTGTTACCACTTAAGTAGAAAGAAATTTTGAAATATATGGCAATAAAGACTTCAAAAACCATTCTAATAGAAGACCGGGAGGAATGTTGGATTTAACCACCCTCTTCTTCCTTCATCAATCCTAAGTATGATTATAAATGTGCATAGTGTTTTTTTTTCTAAAAGTCAAAAAAAGGTTCGTACCATCATCATACCAAATAGGAAGTTGGAAGTGGTTGAGAAAAAATGTCACTCAATTGAGGAAACTATTGTATGTGAAACAGGGAAGTTCAATGTACCATTTGGTTTCTAAGCTAGCTAAGGTTCTTTTAAAAAGTCGTAGCCAAATAGAATAGTCATTCAACAAATTGGAAGAGAAACATAGATGAAAGGTAGTGACATTGTCACTAGGACCTTCTCCAGTTTTTCCTTGAATCTTGGGAATATCTGAAGGTAATTTGATTTGAACTGGTGTCCATGTCGGGTCATGGTGCATAGGGTCATTCATCAATTTTGAAATCTATGGAAAGTTTAAAGTTTCCAGGAACGAAAGGAGAGGGATAGCAAAAACTTGATTTGAGAGGTTTGGGGAGAATAAGCTCTTGCACAAAGTTTCTTATAAGGTTGGTTGGGGTTGCCCCTAGTCGCCAGTTGTGAAGTTACAATGTTTTGGAACGAGTTACACATAAAATCCAATGGATTACTAATTTGTAGTGCACTATATTGGGTTTGGCTATTTGCAATTGAAACAGTTGTCATAGACATGTGAGCGGTGCTTCTTCCACCAAATAGTGAAAAAGAGGAGCTCCCGACTCATGTAGTCGAATTTTGGACTATAGTTTAAAAGATGAATCCTAAAAAATTATTTTGACTTCCCAAATATACACCCAAGTTGGAACCGAGACCACAAATGGTGAGGGTGGAGGGATATTCCCTCCATACCAATGATACCCTTGAAAAAATCGATCCCCTAAAAATTTGTTAGAAAACAGGACCACAAAGAAATAACAGATATACAGTTAAATCAATAAACAAAATGCAAAGAACATTAAAACATTACAGAGAGACACCGATATAATGTGGTTCACCCAAATGATGAGCTACATCCATAAAGAAATTGCCAGTCTAGAAAGATGAAGGGATACACCCTACAACAAAACCGCCGCACTTCCTCTTCACGCTCTCACAATCTCTCTTCCAATACAATACAATACAATACCATACTCAGTCATTTTAAATGCTTTCTTTTATAGGGGAACTAAAATGGAAAAATTCTAGGGTTAACCCAATACCACGGGTCAGCAAAACTGTTGGCCAACACATATCCCAAATTTTTTTTATCATTTAGAACTCAATTTTTTTTCAGGACTCTCCTTTTTTTTCTATAAAATGATTTTTTTATCATATTTTTAGGATTACCAATTAATATTTTAATCATAATTTATAGACCTTTTTGTTCCCTTCAATCTTTTCTCCAACTATTTAAATAAATTGAAAAAATGAAAATACCCTTCTAAAGGATAAAGATACAAATGGATCTCATATATTTTTTATTATTTCTTAGTTGCGTAATTTTTGTGTTACTAATTCTTCTCTAATCTTTTTTGGAATTTTCGTTAAAAAATTTAATATAAGTTTTAAAAGAAATTGAATAGAACAATATAATATGAAATTGAGAGTGTGAAAAAGATATGGAGTTGGGTAGAGAATTCACTATGGAATCCATTGGACTTAACATTGCAACCTAATATGAATGAGATAGGGGTTTCACCACTTGGAATTTGTATCTAGAAAAAATCCTATAGAAAGACAAATATAATACATGATTTTAAGCCCTCAATCAAGCAATATAATTGATCAATGTATTTCAAATATATTCATTGTGGGATTCGTGAAGACTTTCAAGTTCCTCAACTGAGGGGAATTTTGGGTTGAAAATGTAGCTTGATTGAATTGCATAGCATAATTTGTTCTTATTTATATAAATGAAAGGTGTTAAATCAATATCTTGGGATAAATCAAGATGTAGGGAATTATTTAGCATTTTGTTAACCAAATAAAACCTTAATCAAGGGTTTATCTTTCCCTCCAAATTACTTCAATGAAAGGATTTTTCAGACCCTTACTCGAGCTCTTAATAGCTAGATCAAGGGATTGTAATTACTTAAATTGAGTGACACAAAAGCAATTTCCATTTTCCCATTTTGAAAAAAATGTGTACTCATTTTCATGGATTCATTTAAATAAAAACCACACCACCTTTTTTACATGATTAAAGGGGATCAAGGAATAAAGTGGGATTTGGAGTGCAAATATCTTGGGTGGATAGTGTTGGAGCGGGTATAAAAGGGTGAAATGTATATCCTACATAACACATTTGTTGGAATGTTAGATTAAATTATCGATTACAAGGACATTATGTTGTGGAGACCCCCAAAAAACTAGAGAGGTGTAGTGTATGGTCTAATATTTAATAATTTAAGAAATCACATGCCACTTTTTAAAGAGTTTTGTGTAGTGTGTGGATTTCATAAGTTTGAGACACATACACCTAACCACCAAGGAGGAAATATATTTCCATCTATGGCATGTCTATGCAATATGTTTGGTGATGATATATTATTTCTATAAACTATCCTTCTATGATATATACCCTTCCTTAACTTCCCTCCACATTAGTATAAGTGTGGCACCTATTAGGGATGTTTACCTCTTTACAAAGAAATTTGGTTTCATTATTTTACTTGGTACCTAACTAGTTTTATTCACTTTTGGCCTCATACCACTTTTTTAAAATATTTCCTAACCTGAAGAATTCAATTGGTGGTTAAACCCCCTCTTTTGGTCCATGATCTCTTAATATGTTTCCTTATAGTTTAATGACATCCTAATTACATTTTTTATTTCTACTAATGGAGTAAAATTGAATCAATCACCGTATTAGGGGAGTCTTGAGGTCTAAAATGGGAATCATAAGGAAAATAATAAAATAAGTGTTATAATAATACACTAAAATATCTAATTTTGCAGGGGAAATAGAAAAACTACGATTTCTTATTGTATTTTTGACATATCTCCTTATCATTTCACCCAAATTTCGGGTTTTGAGACTCGTTGTAAATTCTGCATCCAACTAATACCCACGTTGCACACTTATGAGGTACCCACGACACCTAAAAATGAAAATTTCAATAAAAAAAACATGTTAAAATATGATTTTATTGAAATTTTCATTTTTGGGTGTGGTGGGCACCTCTAAAGTATGCAGTGTGGGTATGGGTTGGATGCGTAATTAAATTCCACATCCAACGACTCGCCAAACTCAAAATTTGGGTGAAACCATAAGGCTATATGACAAAAATACTATAATAAAAAGTACTTTTTTCTCCATTTTGTTTTTTTACAAATTTTACCCTTATGGTTGACATGATCATCTTGGATCCTATTGGTTCTTATAAAGTGAATTTTAATGGTACAATTCTTATTTTGAGGCCCATTGTTTACCTCAAAATTCTCTTACTTATGAGTAATGTACCCTAGATTTAAATTGAAATTGATGCCATGTTTACATTTGTGTCACGTATAGATTTTTATTGACTAATACCTTCAATAAAGCTAGTAAATGGTTATGTACAAATTCTAAAAATCTAATAAATTTCGATTAAGTTATGGTTAATGTAAACTTTAAAAATACATAATGGCCTCACAATTTTGGTATTCCATCTTGTCAATACTAAGAAGGCTCAAAAAAATCAATATCAATTTCATCATAAGAACCCCATGCACGCTCTCGAATGCTTTATTTTAAGGGGAGATTATTTCTACATATGCCTATTTATGCATGTGCAAAGTGTATCTTGAATTTCTATCTATGTTATATTTGAATGTTTCCCATGTTCCATAAAATATATGATATTACATGTTAAAGAAATTTTGTATTTTTCTTGTAATTAAATGACTTAGAATAATTTATGAATTAAACTGGATTTTATGAAAGGAATTATTAATTGAACTAGTTTTTTACGCAATGGTTATGTTCATTACTTATACATCCTATGTGTATATTTCCTTATGAGATAATTGATCGTTGAGAAGAAAGAGGGGGGAGAGAGATATAATACTATAAAGGATTTCACACACATTTTTAATTGCAAGGTTAGGTTTGAATGTTTAGAATGAAGGTTTCGGAGGTTTTATATATTATTGACTACATAAGATTCACAAATTTATGTTTAAGGTACTCATGTATGGATTTATCTAATTAAACATTGCAGAATAGTTATTTATATAATGATTTGAAATTAATCATTTACAAGTAAATGATTGTTTTAATGTCATGTTTATGTTTATATTTAGTTGTCAAGATAAAGTCTTAATGAAATTAGATTCAAAACCCATTTTTCATCTCTTGGATTGGTTGGTATATTTACACCATACACTTTACATAGTAAAGAGCAAGGATAAAGAAAACAAAGGGATGTCCTATTTATGGTGTGATGTGATCTAAATAAATGTGAAACTACATTACAAAGAAAAATAATACACAAGATAATACAAGAGGATAAAACAAAATCACCCATTTATGATGTGACGTGATATAAAGGAATGAAAAGTTGTTGGGAAGTATAAATGGAGCCTTGGTTCCACATCCTACACTTTACATTTTAAAGAGAAGATATGTGAAGTATAGAAAATCTAAGTTATATTTGGGAGTGTATAGTTCCCATTGGAAATCAATTGTACAACCATTAAGAAAATCCAAAAGTTGATTTTGTCAAATCAATTTCAAAGGAAATCCTTGTCGGTGAAATCATGAATGTGGGTGTCTATTCCGTGAGAATCCACATTCGGAATCCATATTTAAACCACTTTCGACCGAACTATTTATTTTTTGGCCGAAACAGTGTATCTAACTTTCGGTTGAAACATTATTTTGGTCGATTGTTAAAGTTAACGAACAACCTCGTTATGCGGGCTATGTAAGGATGGCCAAAGAAATAATGTCTGGAAAAACGTTTTTTGGCCAAAATGTTGTTTTCAACTCAAAAAATTGCTCGACCGAAAAACTATATATATGTATACATTGAACACAACTGTTTACAACTTTGTTTTTTTTGGTTCGGGTGTCCATTACCAAGGAGGTCATTATGAGAGGAGGAGTCCCTGTCCATCCTTGTCTATCCCTATGCAGAGTCTCTTGTGAGAAACGAGGATTCCTTATCCATCCCTATCCGTTGGCCCATCCGCCCCTATTCATTAGCCTATTTGTTTTGCCATCCATTGGCCCGTCTATTTGTCGAGGAGGTCTGTCTGTGGTTCCTTTCCGCTTCTTCACGGTGCTTTTTCTCTGCTTCATCTGGGAGGTTTTCTTTGTGGTTCCTATCATTGTTGTTCATGTCCGACCATAGGTGGTGGTTTGTTGTCACTATTCCATCCATTGGTGGTTTGTTGTCACTATTCCATCCATTGGTGGTTCCTGTAGGAGGTCTATCGTATGTGCTTTGCGGTGGTGCGGTGCTTCCTGTCATTCGTGGCTTTGCGGTGGTGCCTATTATTCACGGCTTTGCGGTGGTGTCGTGGTGCCTATCCTTTGTGTCTTTGCTAGTGGTGCCTATCCTTCGTGCCTTTGCAATGGTGCGATGGTGCCTGTCCTTCGCGGATTTGCAGTGGTGTCTATCCTTCATGGCTTTGTGGTGTTGCGGTCGCTGCTTCCTGGTGGTGTTCTCACTGCATTCACAGATTTGCAATGGTACAAATTCATCAGGTACGATTATTGGCCTTTCATTCAGTTCATAGCTTACAGATGGATGTTTAACTTTGATATCACCTGCCATTCAAATTCAGTTCCCCATAGTTTAAATATGTCACCATGTATTCCCACATAAGTTCTTCATGCAAGGAACTTCATTTTGATTTTCTTATCAGTTCTGTATGCATGCAACATCATTTAGGTTCTATAATTTTTTCTTATTATTTGGGAAAAATTGTAATCATCATTTTTGTCCTCCTTTGCACCAAATACCTTTTCACCTTGAATCCTACATCATGGTAAAGGTATAAATATGAGACAAACCTTTGTTAGCGTACACCTCTCAAGTCGCAAAGTTTGATAGCATAACTCGACATTATGAGCTTATACACCTTCCTTATACGCCCAAACTGAAATAGTTCTTATCAGAATTTGAATCTAAGGATCCCAAATAACATCATTATTCAAAATCCTAGCTTATAGGTCATTCAGCAGTAAAAAACCTTCATTTGTGGAAGTTGCTTCTTGTTCGCAACTATAAAACCACATTGTTCTACTAATAGGATGATGCTCAAGCTCATTGTCCTAAAGAGTCCAAATAGATGTAATATTTTTTTCTTATTACCTATGAAACCTTCAGACAGTTTTATTGATGTAAATAGATTAACATCTCACAGTGAGCTCTTCAAATGCAAGAAATTCTGTGACTTTCATGAATTCTGCAAACAGATTGACTTTATGTCAAGTCAAAATCGACCACATGCTTTTACAACATTAATTTAATAAAGAAATTATGTGACTTTCATGAATGGTTTTTTATGGTTGCCACAGTCCTTTTAGGAGAATAAGCTAAAGCAAGACAGAACTCCAAGGAAAATGGTGTCAAAATAAATTGTGGGATCTTTGCCTCATAAAAGGCACACATCCAGATCAATTATTTGATTCAAGACTACTTGCTATTGAGAAAACATTACTAATTTCACCTAGGAATATCTTACTAGGGAAGAATTGAAAGCATATATAACAAAACCTCAATATATGCCAATAAGTTATTTCAAACAGATGCATGCCCTGTGCATTCTGCCACGACGCCTTTTTAATAAGCCCTTTCTCCACAACCACATGCAAACAGTTCATAACTTCATATTGTATAAGGGGGGGCATTTCATGGCAAGCATCCAGTTCCACAACCATAAACGGCTATAACATTTTTACATTTTCCAGCATTATCATGGTTATAACATTTTAACATTTTCCATTTTCCACCCTATATGGTTATAACATTTAAGATTGATATCCTTATTATTAATTGGTTTTCATTTATTTTATGCATTCTAACCATGTACATCCTCTGAGAATGGTTACTCACATGAGTTTTGATTATGTCCCTTTTTCGCTTTTAAGAGACCTTGCTCTTGAAAAAAATAATCTTGAAGATGTCCAATGGTTGGGAGATCCAACAATGAAAAGTGGTGTTCTCCTAATCTAAAAAATTTCCTTTGTAGTATTATCTTGTACGATAAACCCTTCCTGAAGATCTCAACACATATCGAATCGTATGTGAAAAACCAAACTTTATTTGATAAAATACTTGTTTTTAATTTTTTTGTGCAAGATATTACTAATATTTTCACAGATCGATAAAAGACTTTGTTACATAGGGAGGCTCTGTTACATATTTGAATTTTTAGGAACAACCCAAGAAATCTAGATTATGTGGCCCTTAATTAGAAATGTCTTGTGACCCTATTAGAAATTTTTGTGTCCCCATTCAAGGATAATTTCTACCATGACAACTATGAATAATGATATCATGATATTGTGCATATGCTTGGCTCAATATTCTAATTTCTTATCTTTTTCTATTGTTCAATTGTATTTTCTATCAATTTATGTTGGTTGTTCATGTTACATAGTAGGTTGTTCCAACAAAGATGTTCCCTGGAGCACCAACCCATGGGAATAAAACCGTAGATGGTGGAGACTTCATCACACCAAAGGGGTAGTCAACAAAGCCACTAATCCAAGTAATTTTGAGAGTAAAAGAAAAGGTGTTGTCCATGTTCATTCCAAGGGGTAAAAATATCTCAAACATTGTATCCATATAATAAATCCCACTTTGGTCTATACAATCAGAAAATTTTACCCATTGCTCTAGCCTTATCCTTGTAGAAACACAGAACTATCTCTAGTGTGTAACACACTCTGTATGAATCAAAGTACATCAACAAAAAGGCTTTAAATTATTTATTTTCCTCACCAGCATTTCTGCAAGATTAATAACTTGATGTGGATTGATTGTATTATGTTTAATACACAATAAGTATATTCAAGTTTTTTTTCTTGTCCTAAAAAACTTTCTATGGGATAAACTACATTGGTGCTTATTTTGATGTTTATAGCTGATATATAGTAGATATGGTTCGAGACAAGGTGGTCACTCATTCTTCGAGTTGAAGATGTACAACGACATCTAAGGCAAGGACGCCTAATACCACACCTACATCTACTGAAAGACTTTCAAATGCTCGCTCTCGAAGATGGTCTGAATCATGTAGAGATTCTAGCATATTATATCGAGACACATTAGATATGTGTTTGAAATTTAGGCACATGGAAAATTTATGAGTATGTGTGAATATTTATATTTATTTCAATTCTTGTTAATTCATTTTACTAGGTTTAATTAGCATTTTTATTTGTATAGACATGGCGTAATAGATTGTCTCGTGAGAGTGGCAAAGCTTCTGTGTCTAGTCGATTGTTTGATTCATCATCTCATGACCGTTTTCCCTCTTCTGGTCGTTATTTTAGAGAACGAACAATGGACCGTCAACTTTTAATTGGTAATATGTTACACACACACACACACACACACACACACACACACACACACACACACACACACACACACACACACATATATATAATATATTTAAATAAATTACTAATTTTNTATATATGCTTGTGTCTTTATGTACTAAATTATACATGATTACATGTGTAAATGTAGAGGATCATGGTTTTGCTGAGGGTTATGATGATGCATTCAAAGAGGCTGGGGGTGATGATGCATTCAGAGAAAATGAGGGTGATGCATTTTTAGAAAATGAGGGTGGAGATGTTGAGGATGTGGCAAGGGACCAAGAGCATGGTCATGCAAATGCTCTGAGAAAGGGTCAAGGTTGATGAAGGGCTACTACTGAACAAGCACATGGTTGCTAGCCCATGACCATTTATCCTTCATATATACTCGATGCTCTTCCTTGGGAAAATGAATAGGTTTCTATCACCCTTGAACAATGTACATCCCACCATAAAACATTGAGGGATGATATTGCTATCTTGGAACTCCCAATAGAGAGTCGACAAAGCTTGCAAATAATTTTGGAATATTTAGGCAAGTTTATTGGTGCCTATAGAACTATTGGGCAAACAACATATTTTTTTATTCACTTGATGTGAATGCGAAGGGCTCAGTTGATGGGTCCTGACAAGTGTATTTATGTAGAGAATAGGGTATCAAAAAAATATTCCATTTCAATGTTTAATTTTAAAGAAGGACTGAAGCAGAAGATGTTAAAGGTGCAATATTTCAAGCACCCCAAGATTGTAAACCATTTATATGATATATTCTTGGATTACTATGGTATATTTCCATGGAATGATGAAGTGCCACATTATTTTGCAAGATTTTTTTATGTGGAGTTTTTTTTTAAACATGAAGTGAGATTACAAAGATGTGTCCAAATTTTACGGGGTTGGAAAAGGTAGGACATATGAACGAGAAGGATCCTATCACAATCCATTGTTGCCTAATCCTACACCTCGTTTGGTGCCCTGACCACATAGAGTTGTTACATTATGATCGAGATGGAGGCACCCTCTCAAATTGGTCTATAGGTCAGAACCGTCATAGGAGACAACTTACCATTTTCTCTAATGGCTATTGATGTGGGCATGGATCAGCATAGAGAATGCTCTCATTCTCGTGCACATTTTTTTTATAAAATAGATAGTGACATAGATTCAATGATCCTGGAAGATTCCATGGCATATGCAAAATATTGTCAAGATGGATGGTTTGATTTAATCCATTGTGAGGAAGGAGGGAGGGGGGAGGTATGTGAGAACTTTTATGTTTTCCTCATAATTGTTAAATCTTGTTTTGTTAGTTTATCTAAATATATAGTGAGCTCATTTGAATTGCAGTTCACCCAAATGTTGGTTGAACGTGATTTTATGGTCAACTCTAGTGTTAACCTAGGGCCATTGAAAGAGGTACATTTGCATAAATATGTATAAAATTATATGTCCTTATTATTGACATGACACATTTTTTCAATATTGAAATTTTGTTTGTGTTCATAGGTTTCGATCTTGTCTCCTAGGACCATGGGTATTCGACCCCTCTCATCATCAATATTGGGAGACATTCCTAGTGTCTCCCAAGATTTGGATAAAGCACCTTTCAAATGTTTCAGTAATGATTAAATGTTTTTTTAATAATTAAAGACAATTGAATTTTTATTTAAATTTGAATTAAGTTACATTTAAATTACATGTTTTAAATGTTTAAGTAATGGTATTTTAATTGTAGGTGGGTAAACGTATTGTACAACCTTCCATGGCTATCGATGTGGTGACCTATTTGGGTGTTGGCCTCACTTAGCTATATTTATTCATTTTTATTATTTTAACTTCAAATTGTATTTTTATTAAATTTTATTTACAATATAAAATTTATATATTGAAGCTTAATTATATGTTGCATGTGTTATATAGGTCAATCGCGAGGAGAATGTGGAGAGTGATATCCATATAATGGATCTTACATAGTTATATATGTTTTTATACATGTGAACTTGTTGATTTGACATATTCCATGTCAAAACTTTAAACTTAAACTTATCAGTTTAACTTATATATTTTAAACATATATATAATATTGGAGCGTTCATATATATATGGTTTTATAATTTTGGATCGTTCATATATATATATATATTTTGGAAGTTTTTGGTTTTAAATTATTTAATTTAATTAGTATGTTAAGATGTGTTTGATGAGATATACACTAGATTTTTTATTTGCTTAAATCCGATCGATCTCAGTGAACAATAACTTGTTAAAAAATAAAAAATACGTTAAACCAGTTGGTGTTGATGTTATACATATGCATGAAGAGTTTAATATATTCCCCCAACTAGGTTGTAGAATTAATTTCTCAACATATTCGCAATTTTACAACATGTTATTGCATTGTGAATTTAGTCACATCACCTGTGAAAAATTTCACAAGTGTCAAGCTTGTAGGATTTCATGGACAGAAAATTATATTATCCTTGTCCATCAATGTATAGAGTCTTCTTATATAGATTTATGTAATAATTAGCATGGGTCTGGTATCTTTGGTTTTTCTCATGACACTCCTCCATATTTCAACATAGCACTCATATGCATTCCACCATATGCCATCTTATTTTTTAAGTGGCTTTGTTTTATTGGATCATCAAACACAAGGGAAACATATATGTAATTGATAAAGTGCTAGCATGACTGCATTGGTTGTATGATTACACCTAGAACTTTGATTTTTCTATGTAAAGTTTTATCCCTCATCATGAAAGGGTGTTCACTTGTGATTTTTTTCACAATTTCAATAGTAGGGGATGCATTTGATATTGGAGTTTTGCTTGATATTTTGGTGCTAGCCTAGATGCTAGTGGTTATGGTTAACAAATGGTAGTTTTAATGTGGAACAAGTGTATCTTATGAAGGTTTTTACAGCTTATTCTTTCATGTAACTTTATCTAACAACATAAATGGGCCAAGGAGGAACACTGCAATGGTTTAATTCTAGGCAAACTTTGGTAGAATAACCAATGATATACTTCTAGCATTTAGCATGTTATTTGTTGAATCTATCAAACCCTGTAGAATTTTTGGGACAATGATTTGGGCAGCATCCATGTATATATTTGTGGTTTGTAGTCTCAAAATACATGATATTAAGTTAGAAAATAGTATTGAAGATTTTGTTCTATCTTTAGGAATATAGTGAATGCATCTTAAATTAAAATTTCAGGTATAATGGATGCAATATTCTCATAAATGCATAGTCCAAAATAAATGAATATAAAGGAAATTTACCATATCTTTGTAACTTGTATAGTTGTTGATCAGTGGCAATAGGGAAATGTTGAATATACTTGAACCTGCATTCATACTCCAATTTGAGCTTGATTTGAAGTAATCATTAGCAAAATCCAAGCAATGAATTTTCTTATTATCCTTGAGATAATTTATATCATGATTTATCCTAGTTCATGGACTATATTATGGTGTATATCGTACCAATAAATATGAATCGTTTTAGCTGAAAAAAATCAGCACTTACATAGTATCTAACTCAATTCTTTGGCAGCTGGAAGACCTAAAGTAGTTGGACGGTTTAGGGATATGTTTTACATCACCTGAACAACATTAATGACTGGTAAGAAATATGGGATTTGGAGACTTATTACTTGCTCATTGAACCATAAATTTCTTAGAGCACACACATTTAGTGAAAAAGAATAAGGCTTTATCCATGTATGCCTAATGTGTAAATTATCATGGGGGTACCTGTTTATCTTTCAACCCATGAATCCTATAGCAGCCACCATCATTTATATTCCTAATGATATCCCTAGATAAAATTTAAACACATAATACATAGGGTGATTTGTGGAGTGTTTCAACCTCAAATGGTAAATGAAAAGTGGGCCTCCTAGATTAAATAGAACACTCATCCTATAGAAGTCATTTTGTATGCATGTCTAGGCACCTTTTGGAGGTCGTTTTGCAGGTTTTGGATCCTTTTGGGTTGAGACATCCCACTTTGATAATGTTGTAGACCATACTTGGAGGGAAAGTCTTCCTTTGGAGGGTTGCTTTCACCCTCTATTGTCCTCATTGCATCATGAATTTCCTCAAAGGTTTTTTTCATGGGTATGTTTGAGATAGCAGTCAACATTAGAAGAATTTGTCCCACATTTGGAGGGGTTTGTTAAAATTTTAAGAGGCCACACCCTTGTTTGAATTACTTGCTTTCTCATGTTCATATTTTGAGGATTTTGTTTCCATGTTTAGTGGCTCCTTACATGTGGAGTTGTGGTTACATTATGTAATTCAACCTTTTGTGGATATTTTCTCATGTTTATTGGAGTTAGTTGAAGTGCTATCTTAGATGAAAGTTTTCACACATGTGCCTTTTCTTTTCATGATGGGACATCTTCTTCCTTGAGACCATGTTTGGAGGAGAATTCCACTCCCTTGGGAGGTTATCACATGGATATCCCCCCCCTCCCCCAATTCCATGGATGGCGTTCTACATTTGGAGAATATCTAGAGTCAAAACCCTAAGATCTATGGTTTCTTAATTTCTTTTGGACCATGTAATTTGTTCAAAATTAAATCAATATTATTTAATAAAAGGTGAAGTATTACCTACATAAGAAGTCCTTTTTGAAACCAATCATAGATATGGAAACTTTTTCTTGTCCCATCTCCTCCAAAATTCAACCTTTTTCATTCCAAGTTCAAGCTACTTTTTTTATCTTGTTGAAAATCTACTTTTGTGAAGTTTAGATCAACTTCAAGCTGTAATGAACAAACAATTTTAATGTCCAATAAATGTAAGTTCTAAGTGTACATTTTTGTTTTGCATAAAAGTTTCAAAAACTTTAACGAGCTTAGTGACATCATTGGGTGGGAAATCGTCATTACAACCTAGTTTTGGACCTTTGATACAACATGATAAATTAGACTCATGGATATTCATGCTCATGTTCAGGAAGGTGCTCACAATTTGTAATATTAAAGTAAATGTTGGCCAAGAATACTAAGAGGCTATATTTAGTATTGATCAAACCGTTAACTATCATAGACAAGAAAATGGTCTAATGTATTATGGTATTTTGGACATGATAGATTTAAAATTGAAAAATATAATATTTAATTGTGACTGTTTAGATACAATGGATGTATGGAAGATGATAAATAAAGTAAAAATTCAACCATTTGTGTTTAAAAATGCTCTAAATTTGTGTTTTCTTGATGTGGCAAAGATTTTTTGTTGAGAAAAATGTTTAGTTACATTGGCATATTTGGAATGAATTCTAAATCTAACCTATGCAATTTTGGCCATTCCTTTCCTTTGCTTGTTTAGTAAATGGAAGGAACTTTTCCATGGCAACATTGGAGAAACAAAAGTAAACCTTTTCGTGTAGAAAAGGGAAGGTACTTCTACCTAATCTATGGAAAGATTAGGTGATGCTCACTAGATTTATGAAGTAACATTTTTGTTTATAAGATCAATAAAATATGGTTAGTAGAAAAAAGAATAAATCCTAGTGAAGGTGTATGAGAAATTAATATACTACCCTAATATTTCATTCTATTGAACCACATGCCTTTGCTGTGAACATTATGATAGATCTAGATCCATAAAAAATATCAAAAGGATATCCAATCCATTTCTTAGGGAACTTTGCATGATATGTATGCATTATGAAGAATTCTCTTGAGATAACATGATAATTCATTCACAAGCCTTTAAATTATAATCCCACTCAACATACATATAATTGCGATCTTCACTCTAAGTTTTTGTTTTTGTTTTGGTTGAGGATCAATGTAATTAGTATCTTAATTCATTTATGTAATTAGTATCTTACATGATGATTAAATTAGTATCTTACATGATGATTAAATTAGTATCTTAAGATACTAATTAGTATCTTTAATTTAATTACATAAATGATTTAATTAGTATCTTAAATGATTTTTTTTAAATGAATTTATTTCACAATCCTCTTTTGTGCAAATTCAATCAAGATTTTGAAGGGAATAATTCTACATAGTTATTAGAACCTTGGCCTAGGCTTGCTTTAAATTTTAAGCTGTGCATTTCAAAATGATGTCTAGAGTATCTCTAGAATTATTGTACTCATGTGGTCCTTTCATAGTTCCAACACAAAATCCATAGGATTGTGGTTTTTTAATATAAATATTGTAAGTGTTGTGGTTTGATAAATATGATATCTATATAATTTTCAATAAAATACACTTTATGAATGTTTCCAGTAATATGCACTTTACAAATTTTTTCAATAAAATGGACTTTTGGAATGATCTAGTTAGGAATGTTTTGAATGATTTAAGTAAGTGTAATAATATATGATATCTGTTGAATATTCATTAAAATGCATTTTATGAATGTTTGTATGTTATGAATCTATATGTTATGAATGTTTGTATGTTATGAATTTGTATGTTATGAATTTTGAATGTTATGAATCTATGATGTTTATATACAATATGTTGTACTTGTGTCTAAATGATATTTAATCATTAGTAATGTTCAATATTTTGTACTTGTGCCTTAATGATTTTTAATCATTAGTAATGATTTTTAATATTTAGTAATGTTAATATTGAATGTTTGTATGTTATGAATTTATACAATTGTACATATCAATTTTGTTATAAAATTAATATAGATCATTTTGATGTACATATGTTAAACAATCCAAGAACAATATATCATATAATTTACATCAATTTGGTATATACATATGCTAAACAATATAAGAACAATGAGCTATAAGCTCAACAATGCAAGAACACTATTTTATAAGTTTCCTCAATTTGATGGACATAAGCTCAACAATGTAAGAACTTGATATCATATTTAAGTAAAATTAATCAATTTGACATGTACATAAGTTCAATAATCTAATCTAATAGTATATCATATTTAATTTTAAAAAAGGCACAGATCTCGTAATTTGACAATTTCATAACGAATGTGCTTAAAAATTCATCAAAACAATATAGCTCAGAACTCATCAATAATCTCTCTATTTGAGTGTCTCAATTAAAAAACCAATGAAGACATCCTTCATGTAAAAATTATGTATCATGTTCAACATGATTCAAATTAGAAACAAGATCTTAAAGGAATCTTGTCTTCAATTATTCTTTCATGATCAACTTTTGACATCTTCCATCTTCTAGCTTTTAATTTTTTATTTGATTTAACTTATATCAAATTTATGCGAGCTGCACATACCAAATGACTATATTGGTAGCATATGACATCATTTTGATAGTCTTTAAAGTGAATGTCCCTTTCAGTATGATATGTTTCTTGAAAAAATAACCTTTAATAGAATTGACCCTCTTTCATATATAAAACCTCTGTCGTCATAGTCCTCCAATAATTTTATCTTTCTCTCTATGCATCGCATCAAATAATATCTCACATTTTCATTGTTGTCTATGGGTGTAATCACAACAAATAAATATCCTACAGATGATTAATAACATTGAATTTGTCAAAAAAAACTTTGAAAAAAAATTAGAAAAATTTAGTATTTAGTATATACATAAAATTACCTTCTCTAACCAAATCAAAAATTCTATCAGCATTAGTTGATATTACAATGTCCTCTAATTCCAACTCTTCAAATCTTGTGAGTGGCATTTTTTCTTTTAAATTAATTTTGTTGTGTTTCCAAGGTTTAACATAATTGTCATTGATGTTTTTACAATTCTCTATTGATTATGTGTCCTCCATGAAAATAGGACAAAAGCACGTTAGCTTCCTACTATCAAATGAAAACATATTTTGGAAGGTTTTTGTTTTGATTGAGTGTAAATCTTGAGTTCCATGAATAGTGCTAGCATCGTATGGGATTAATCTGTCTATATCTTGGATTCCAATATGCCAAAAAAACTTGTCCAAGATAAAACAAATTTACATGTACATATGAATAAAATTTTAGTAGATGTACATATTAAAGTCATTCTAAGTTAAATAATTCTTTTTTGAAAACAAAGTTCATACTTGCGCACATCTTTTGATTGTTGATTGTAATCATGGCTGAGATTTAAATGAAACCATTGAACAACTTGATTATCACACATAAATCTATCAGCAGAATGGTTCATTTGATAACTTCGAAGTGCTCATTTTACACACACCCCATCATCATCGTGCTCCCCTTTTCCATGACCAGTTTCAAAAAAATTCCAACAGTGTTTCATATTTTTTTTTATGAAGGAAAAGAAGCGAGAAGAATGATCATGGATATTTAAATTTCCTTGCACATCCATCTAACCATATCCAAAGTTCATTCATTACAACTCCTCATGTTTTCAATGAACCATAAATAATATCGAAACAATGTTGTACATAATGTGTATCATGCATGCGGTCATCGCTGATATAGAAATGGTATTCCTTGAGCACATGTCAATTTTCATTCGTGCTTTCTATATCATCAACATTTTGTTGAGCATGTCTATATAGAACATGGAAAAATATAGAAACTTGGTCATAATGGTAATATTCACTCTGTATTTTGTTTTGTGCTTCAAATGTGTAATTCTCTGTTAAATCAATCACAGAAAAAATAGTCACCTGTGGAAAATGATCATCTAATTGTTTGAATTGCAAGTCTTTCCATTGTTCTCTATGTGAATGTTTTATGTATTTATAAATTTCTTTTTCAAACTTCTTCAAAAACTCTATAACATTGATTTTATCTTCTTGTAAATCTATTCTTTTCAAAAGAGCGTTTGAAGAACTTGTAGAATTGTGGGAATATGTGACATATTCATATCTCTTCCAATCAACTATGATATTTGACAATGAATGATCATTAATATAAATAGGATATTTATGGTATAATAAAGCTATAGTTCCACAATTATTGCATTTCTTTCCACCGACGCATCTTTTGTTGTAAAAAATCTCGTCAATATCTCTTTCACATAGAATTTCAGATATAAAAGCACGAATTGTGGAAGGAGGTGAATTCGACCAAGATGTTTTACCAAACCGAAGGAATGTGTAATAATATTATTCAAACTCAACAGGATAGTGACAACAACATGTGTCACAAATAGTGATAGGTCTAAAATACCATGGCTTCTGTTGTACAGATGTATTGATTAACAGATTCAATTCACGGTGTTCATATTTGAATTTATTGAACAATTGTATTTGAATCATCTCCAATATATGTTTTGGATGGATTTCATACTAATTTTGAAATATTCGGTGTTGTATCACGTATCTTGCATTTGGTGAAACACGAGAATTTTCCACCCAATATTCATGCATCATAGCTTTAACACTTTCGCCGAACCTATGTTTATAGGGTTGTCTACAAATAATTTCCCAACAAGAAAGCTCATCATTTGCATCTATTTGTAAACGAAATTCGTTATATTTGTACAATGTTTTCCATGAAGTTTCGATAACTTTTGTGATCTGCATTGTCAAACGTTTTTGTCTAGTACTAGATGAAATAATCTTTGCTTGTATTATTCTATGTGCAGCACTAGTATCTTTCTTTCTGGATTTTCCAATCATTTTTATTGCATGGGATATATTTTCGAACACATTTTGCTTCACCTTTGAATCTTTTGTTTTCTTTTGAATACCCAATAATGACCAAGATTCCTTGAAATTCTTGGAGACTAACAAACACCTTAAAATTTGAGCTTGTGTTGCCATTGATTCTTTTTCCAGAAATTGTTCATGCATATTTTCAACACGATATCGTAAAATATCGTTAGGTTTCGTGTTTCCAAAATTTTCTTTATAAACGTTTTGTAACATGTCATCGTCAATGATGAAGCCACCTATATATATTTCAATTTCAATTTTAATTTAGAATATTTCAAATATACTTAACTTGAATCATAAAAATATGACTCGTAATTATATTATAATTACATGGTTTAAAATATTTTAATAACACACACACACATATATAATATTACCTCTATTGGATTGACTATTTGCATCATTTTGTGATTCTTCAATGTCTTCAACATTTTGAATTTCTTCAACATCTTGAACATTTGTATCTGTATTTGGAAATTATATTAAAAAATACATCAATTACAAAAACCAGTTACTGCATTTTAAACAAATTTACAATATTCATACATACTTGCTTCAATTTCTTCTTGATTTTGATTTTGAACATTCATATCATCAACATTTTGATCCAGGTCTCTAGTTATATCATCATTAGCGATGTCTTCAATATTTGTATTCTTTTGTTTCTTTTTTTCATGGTATCTGAGGTTTTGCTTTTCATTATGTAAGACATCATCTCGAGTGCAATCACATTTCCTCTTTCACATTTTTTTGTTTCCCATGATTATTCAATGTATACCTTTAAATTAGAATAAATTGCTTGAGAGAATCTTAATCATCAGAGAAAAAAACTCACCTTAGAAGATATAATCAAAATAAGAGTCATCCACCTCAAACAATATGACTACAAAAAGTAGTGATAATGGCTACAAGGAAGGTTATCAACCAAATTTGGCACTTCTAGGCCATGTGAATTACAAAAAAAATTACAATTTATTTAAATGTTATAAAAGTATAATTAACCAGTATAAAGCTGCGTTCACTAAATATAAATTACCTGTTAAAAGGCCAAAAGATGACTACTAAAAATTGATAATTAACTTGTTTAAGGAAAGGTTATAAAAAGTAAATATGTCCATAAAATATTGTTCAAAATATTTTTTAAAAATGTACCATATACTAAATTGGTGTAGAATTTTTAAGAAAAATTGTACCATAAAATATTTTTCAGAAACATCTTCCGTAAGGAAAAAAAGACAACAAATTTTCAAAATAATGTTTGGTATCAAATAAAAATAGCCTTCACCTTAAAAGATAAGTTTTAAGAATACTTACTAGAAAAGAGAGCCTTCCTTCTTCTATAACTATGTAAAATGTTGATAAAATATGTTGGGCCTTCATTCATATAAATAAAGAATTGAAATGGTGTTCCGGAAAAACGTAAAAACGTTTGAAGTTCATGTAACGAAATGGTGTTTGGAAAAAACGTTTCAAGTTTTTTGCTGGCCAGTGGAAAAATTCAATAGATATTTTCAGCTGAATAATTAGCTTGGCCGAACAGTTTTTTGTTCGTTAAATCTAACTTTCGACCGAACATTTGAGGATTTTCGGACGAAACATTAATTGTTTTCGGGTGAAAGAATATTTCAGCCGAAAACCTATGATATTTCAAAAATGGAATTCCATACCATATCTGACTCTTCTTCCAATTTCAGAGAGATCAAATCATATCAAATTCTTACAATTTCTCTTCAAAAATCATACCATTAGTTTCATAATTCAATCTACTTTCTATAGATGAAAATTTTGTTTAAATTGGTGTGATCCACTATTTTTATTTATTATATTTCTTAGAAGGTGTCTGGATTGCTTCAAAATTTAATAGAATTCATTGAAATGAAAATTCAATAAATTCTTAAAGACATGATGAAAAAGATTGGAAAAATCATGGTCCTCAACATTAATGTCTTGTCTTCAAACAATCTATGCACTAAATGTTCCAAATATTCAATGCATTTACAAATATGTAGACAATTTTGTATAGATCTAAATGGGGTGATTCTTGCTCCAAATCCATAATGCAATTTAAAAGTATGAAGATAGTTTGCTACAGATGGGAATGGAAATGATTTGGATCCAGTTCCACAATGTGGAGGATAGATTAAAAATATCAAATCAGATATTAGAACAATAAATGTCAAAACACAACTAAGGATACTTTTAGATCTCACATCCATAACGCTTATCAATACACAGTGGATTGATCAACATACCTCCAATCCCATGCTAAGGAATAGATCGAATTAACTTAGATCTATAATAAATATCAAAGGTAGAGAAAGAATCTAACATTCCTTAGATCCACAACCAAAAAACAAATCATCGTCAATATCATTGCAGTCGCAGCATTTCAAATGTGAAATCGAAACTCAGATCCACAATAAAAAAATCAAATCATAGTCCATATCATTGCATTCACAGTATTTTGGATGTAGAATAGAACTTCAACAAAAGAATAAAATTGAAACCTCCATTCCCAATCCCAAAAAAAAATAGATCGACCTCTCTCATATCTTAGTGTTTAGATCTTGGGAAAACTCAAATCAATAGCTCAACTATGTTTTAATAGAACTAAAACATAACTTACCCAATAAAACATTAGCATAAAAAAACATCTATGTTTCCATATTTCAAAAAAAAAACTCAAACAAATAGCTCATCTATGTTTTCCATAACTATAACATAACTTACCCAATAAACTTTAGCATATAAAAAGCATATATGTTTCCGGATCTTGGGAAAACTCAAATCGATAGCTCAGCTATGTTTGAACAGAACTAAAACCTAACTTACCCAATAAAACATTAGCATAAAAAAAACATCTATGTTTCCATATCTCGGAGAAAAAACTCAAACTAATAGCTCGGCTATGTTTTCCATATCTATAACATAACTTACCCAATAAAATTTAGCATATAAAAAGCATCTATGTTTCCAGATCTTGGGAAAACTCAAATTGATAGCTTGGCTATGTTTTAATAGAACTAAAACATAACTTACCCAATAAAATGTTAGCAAAAAAAAACATCTATGCTTCAAGATCTTGGAAAAAAAAAAACGCAAATCAATAGCTCGACTATGTTTTAACAAAACTAAAAGTTAACTAATAAAAATGTGAGCACATAAAATACCAGATACATTGAGGAATCCGATATGAAGTGGTATGGCTCCTCCATTTTTCTCAGTTGGAATGCATTCAAATTTTCAATCTCCTCAAGGAATGAAACAACAATTGCATTATATTCTCCACTTTTCTTCCAAATGTAATCCTGCAAAACTATCATGCTAGCCCATTCTTAAGGGTCCAATGTTGTAGCTGGCTCTGATACCATATGTAAAATAACTCTTGTACCTTAATGCGTTAAGTGATGTGTTTGTGAATTAGGTGTCTGCAAAAACCATGATTATTAACCTTCCCACCAGTAAGCCTTTATATAACATCATCATTATGAAGAAAGAAAATAAACATGCACAACATAATACTACAAATGAGACAACCATATTCACGTGGTTCACCTCGTCCACGAGGCTACATCCACCAATTTATTTATTCTTTTTATTTCTTTATCAAAGTAGAGTAAGTTTACAAGTCATGGCTCATCCATGGCCGGTTTACCTTACCTTACAACAGATCTATCGATCCAGACCCTATCATTCCAAACTATGCATACGAATTCCCTTTTCCAACATAAATTTACATATCTTAATAATTTAGGCTCCGTATAGAATAATCTATTATACTATTCCAGTTATTATTGATTCCTCTCATTTTTTATATTGCATACAATTTTTGTTCTTGGGTCTCAAAACAACCAGAAATAGATTGCAGCACCAAAACAGAATGCAACAGAAAGATGCATTAGATCCTGGACAAAATTCAGTCAACGAGGAAAATGTGATACAAGTTTCTAGGTCATAATCAATATAAGGGTTGAGATCAAAGAAAAACAACATAACTGTAAAAATCAAATCACAAAAATTTATCGGGGATATATCAAATCACTGATAGGAATAACGGTCAGATCCATTACCATGACACAACTCATTTCATGTTTCAGTCCCAAAACATGCCACAACAAAACTACGCAGATAGGATTGAAAGGAAATCAAACCCATGCATCACGTAGGATTGGAAATCAGCGATGGAGTTCATAACAAGAACATAGAATTTAACCTTCATAAAATGCAAGCATATAATGGTTGAGCAAGTTGCGCCTGATGGAAACACACACACTTGGGTTAATCTATTTAACATTCACGTCTATGTGGGATACTAGAAATGAAATGAGAACCAAATGAAAACCTAAAGATTTAGATCAATACTCCACCGATCTAAAGGTTAAATAAAATCACCGAATTGATATGTGATAGAAGCAATCCCATAAAAATCAACCAATGCCATGAGTAGCCAACTAACATGTACATGGGCCATCACAATGATTCCTTTAATTCGTACTCTCAGTTTCGCTTCCCTATCCCTAAGTTTTTCCATCCACCTTGCAAAATTACGATGACAGTAAGCATGAATTATTCCAAATATCCAAAGATAGCTATCCATCCCTGATCTAGTTTCGCCTTCACGCAGACATGGATAACTGGACATTTACAGGTCATGGCTATCCTATTGGTGAATCGTAATCTAGAGATGGTCCAAGATCCCTTATCGTAGGCTTGTATTTGCTTCTCCAACATCCATTAATAATGAGGATATCACAAGACTTCCAGATAAACGTAGAGGAAAATACCTCTATAACATCACATATATCAAATCCCTTAAAAGAATGTAAGGATCCCATCTCCTATAAAAATTGCAAAGATCAAATATCCTCACAAATGCCTAGATCCTTCTTCACAAAACAAAAATACAGAGTTTTCAAATAAGGAATCCATTAACATAGAAAACCAGGTCAAAAGCACTCATCACAAAAACAAACATCTCACCAGGAGGATATGAAGCAGGATTGGAAAATAACGAGCTAGACCCTCCCAAATCAAAATGTAGAACGCAGATCTTTTCCTCATCAAATTTTTTTCCCAATAGGCATTCCAGTCATGGCTCCCCCCCCCCCCCCCCC
>LPNX010695569.1:29773-48939 GCA_001517045.1 Pseudotsuga menziesii
AGGTCTACTAGGTTAGGCAACTCTAAACCTCATTACATGTTGGATTCGCTTGTATAACATGGTAGTTCTTAAGTACTTTATGAGATACATAAACTCATAATTTCATTTAATCGCATAAAATAAGTTAGATGAGATCAATGTCTTATTTGATTCGTTTTCATTGGACAAAATTAATTCTTTTCAGTAACTCCTAGTTCTTATCGAGAGCCCATAATCAATGCTAAAAATGGGGAGTTACAAACTTAGTGAAATTCTAGAGCTCCTTACTCAACACTAATGCTAGGATGGACTTTTAGGATACACCTAAGGGTACAATGGCCAAGGATCCGGTGTTCTAGAGCTTAAGCTCAACATCAACTTGGAAGGCTCCAGGGATTATGACCAACGCTTCCAATTTTATCTTTTGATGTGCTTCATAGCTTCATGCTCAACAAAAAGGTTTTCATAAATCTTGTGTTCCAAAGCTTCTTTCTCAACACAAATATAAAAACTCATGTGCTCCAGAGCTTCTCTCTCAACAAAAACATCAAATACCCATGTGCTCCAGGGCTCCTCTCTCAACAAAAAGCATCTCATTGATTATGTGCTTTAGGGTTCATGCCTAAGACATGAAATAATACATAAAACATATGTAATTGGATTGCACCCAATATATCAAACAAATAATCATGTTCATATTCATTGGGGTCTCATTCCCAATATATCAACTAAACATCAAAGTAAGATCATAATCAATGGGGCTTATACCAACAAGTGTTAGATCAAAATTCAGGATATTACAGACTCATATTCTTCTGTCATTGCTTCCACCCACTCTTTCTTTTATGCAACTTCCTCTGTTCCTTGATTAGGCCCTTCTTATTCTTATCCTTTGGTTCATCTTCTTCTCATTCTCAGACTTCCTCCTTGATATAATTATCAAGATCATTCTCTCTCAGAATGAGACCAATCCATTATTCCCATTCTTGAAAGTTTTCAATGTCTTCTAGTTTATCCTTGAGCTTAGTGCTTGGGGCCATCCTATCGAGTAGGTCACTCAAAATTGAAATTTCTCAAAATGAAAAGCTGACCTTACCAGGAGATGCACTCGACTAATGTGAATTGGTTGGTCGAATCGGTTTCTAGAGATCCCAAATATTCACCCTTCAAATCATACTTGCAAGGTTCCAACTTCTACAGAATTTCTCGTTCTAGTTTTCTGAAGTTTTCTCGTTGATGGAAAATATAGGGTTTGGGTTTCTGAGAGGCTTAACCACCCAAAAAATTCCATCGTGTGCTCAATAGATGCACTCTATATAGGAACAACTTTATATGTAAGTAGATCTTCAAAATTCTAACTTTTGCATAAACCCTAATTTCTCTAGAGGGACACAAGAGAGAGTTTCACCTTGTCGAAGGTTTCCTATTCACTCGATATCTGATATCATGTTCAGATTCCATATGCTATACTAGATATCATTAGTGTTTAATCGAAATTCACAATAGTAGCATATGCAGAATCACTGAAAGAAACACAATCACAACATATACACAGATTTATATTGGGAAACCCTTAAGGGGGAGAAAATCAAGCAAAACTTCCTTTGTATAATATGTATAAGATAAACCCCATAAATAGGTGATTTGCCTCCTTCTTGTATGTCTCCCTCTCTCTCCTATGAGCTACACAAGTGGTTGTGCCTATGTTCAAATTAGAAGCACAACCACTCTATTTATACCCTTTTTTCAATTGATTTTTACCATAAACAACTTGACCACACTAAACTGTGTGGGATGAATTCACCTAGGAAATCAAAAAACAATATTTTGTTATACTCATTAGGTTACTAATCACCCGAACTACAATGGAGGCTTTACCTTGTGAATTTATGATGAACAATTCCAATAGTAACATCCCGTTAGAGGAATAATACAATCTCACTTATGGTACTACATTAGTAAAATACATTTATAATATCCTTTGAATTTACAATATTCAACACTCATGGGAAGTCCATAGTTACTTCCAGATGGATTTACAATATGAATCATGCTGCAGATGGCAATGTTGATAATTATAAAGCTAGGTTTGTTTCCCAAATGTTCTCTCAGAAGGACGACATAGTTGTATGAGGATACATTCTCTCCTGTGGCTAGGTACACCACAATTCGAGATGTGATCTCACTCACATTTTTTCCACGATCGAAACTTCACAAGATAAATGTGAAGACAAACTTCCTTAATGGTGATGTAGAGGAGGAGGTTTCTAGTGAGCACCCTAAGGGGATTGTAATTCATGGGAAAGATTCTTCTGTGTGCAAGTTGAAGAAATCCATGTATGCACTTTATCAAGATCGGCGAGCTTGGTATGCTAGAATAGAAAAATATATTCAGTGACTAGGATTCTCTAAGAGTGAAGATGATCCAAATTTGTAATTCAAAGTAGTGAAGAACCAACCATTGATATTGGTTCTATATGTATATTATATTTCCTTGCTAGAGGGGAAAAAATAATTTCCGCATGAAAGATGGATATCACACCAGAGTTCAATATGAAATACTCATGTATAATGCAATAATTAAAAGGCCTTTAGATTTGGCAGAGAAAATATGAGATATTTTTATATCAAGGGAAGCACATTGTTGACATATTACAAAGGTTTAACATGATGGATTGGAAATCCATTACTACTCTAATGCTTTCCATTTTGAGGAAAATTCATGATTCTGATACTGGACCAGATCTAGTGGACCCTGCTTTGTATAAACCACTGATTGGCTCAATGATGTACTTGATACACTCTAGACCATATATTTGTTATGCAATCAACATTTTCAGTGAGTTTATGTTGAATATTAGACACAGACACTAGATTGATTCTAACCATCTGTTGAGGTACCTATGAGGTGTGATTTATTATGTACTCAAGTACACCTCTAGTGGAGGGGTGTTATTACTTAGTTATTCGAACTTCAATTTGGGTGGTAGCATTGTGGACCATAAGAGCACAATCATATAAAGTTATATTTTGGGTTATACTATGATTTCTTGGTCCAACAAGAAGAAAGGATTGGTTCCCAAAGTACTACAAAGGAATATTTCATTGCTTCTAGTCCTTCCTATAGATAAGCATTGTGGCAAGGAAACCCCCTTGCGAGGTTGTTTGGTGAAATAATTGAGACTACAATTATTATGTGTGATAATCAAAGCTACATAAAACATTGTGAAAACATGGTGTTTCATCCTAAGTTGATAAACATTGAAAGGAAGTATCACTTCATTCGAGACATGGTATAGAAAAGTACTTAATATTCCTACATGATCTTATGCAGTCATAGGTTCCATCTTTCCATAGTTTCTATCTAAATGCCCAGGTCTTCCCTCCGCAATGGAGCTTTATTTTCATCTGTTATGGAATCAATTTCCTTAATTTCCATCGACCTGAAGCTCTTTCTCCTTCATAAACTGAATCCCTTCAATCTTGCTTGAGTGAATCAGGATGATTCTTATGCTTTATCACACTACTTTTCGGAGGGTAATTAATAAACCATATAATATTGGAAGAAGATTTCATTTCTCCTTCTTTTTTTTTCTTTTTCCACATTATGAAACACCTTTCTCACTTCACGAGAGATCAAAAAATCATTTTTTCTCTCATGGAATAAAGTATTTCTAAGGTAATAGTATCTACCCATAGTTATTGGATCTTGGCAATATGAAGCAATGGGTTAGTATCTATTTTATTTATACCAGATACCAAACCGTTCTTATTTCGAGTTCTCCACAACTCCAGAAAAGAATGAAAAGCTCAATTCCAATGAGTCACACACTAAGCATAGCACGATTCCAAAATGGTAAATCTAATTTCTATTTGATCTTATACAATTGATGATCCATGATCGGGCATATTGGGAAAAATACTAATTATTCCTAATCCTCTAAGATCCAATTTTTTATCCCTAAAACTCCATAGATGGTTTGAACTGGATAATAACAATAATGAATCCTAGCCTGAATTATATGTAGGGGAACCCTACCTCCCCTGTCCCACTCGACGCAGGAAATTTCCTTTTCGTAGAGACGTCCTGCAATTTGGATCTGAATACCTTCTACATCTTCTCGTTCAGTTAGTTCAATAGATTTTCTCATTGTTTTTCTAAATGGAACTCTTTTCTCTAGTTATAGGGAAATATACTCCACAAGAATATAAGGAATCTTGGAAAGCATCCACTCTGATATATGTAGACCAATGTCATCAAAATCACTAAGCGGGTATGTATACTATGTTTCTTTCATTGATGATTTTTCTAAGAAGACATGAATTTACTTCATGAAGAACAAAGATGATGTTTTTCAACAAGTTCAAGGAATTCAAATCCTTGATCGAGAATCACACAGAAAAGAAGATCAATACCTTTCGATTAGATAATGGAGGAGAATTCACATCAAATGAATTCAAAGACTTATGCAAATAATCAGGGATTAATAGGGAGTTGTCCACTTCTTACAATCCACAACCTAATGGGGTTGCAGAAAGGAAGAACAGAACCATCATGGAAGCTACAAGAGCAATGCTTCACGATCAATATCTTCCTATGCATCTATGGGTAGAAGCAGCCAGACCAACAGTTTATGTACAGAACCATACTCCACATAGAGTACTCGAGAACAAGACTCCTGAAGAAGTCTTCTCCACCAAGAAAATAGAAGTCAACCATCTCAGAATATTTGGCTGTCCAGTGTACATACACATACCAAATGAAAATCGAACAAACTAGATCCTTCAGGAAAGAAGGGTATATTTGTGTGATACTCTAAAAGCTCGAAGGCTTACAGAATATACTTCCCAAGATACAAGAAGATCGACATCAGCAGGGATGTAACATTTGATGAAGACACAGCTTACAAAAAATCCTAAAAGAGACCTACTGAAGAAACTAAAGAAGCAGAAGAACCCAGAATTCATGATACAACCATGAATGAAGAAATTCAAGAAGAAGATTGAGAATTTGAAGAACCACAAAAACTTGTATATCCACCTCAAGAGAAGAATCCTCATAAGAGGAAACCTGCTTGGGTATGAGAAATGCTCATAATTGAATTATGCTTCGACAAAAAGATGCACCCTTCAATGGAGAGTCATCCTAGCATACTTTTGCTGATGGATTGTGGAGGGAGACCTAAAAATTAAGAATCCCTAGCTTCTATAGCTGCACAATATCTTCTTCTTAGGTTAGTTCTGATACCATGTTAGATTTTTATCATTCAAGCTAGCATTACATTATGATCTTTAACTAAGAGAATAACAAGCACAACAATAAAACACAAGAGATAAGAGACATAAAGAATTTTCCTCAGGGAAACCATAAAGGAGAAAACCCAGCAACTCCCTCAAAGATAGAATCAGCACCAAAAGTAAAACCCGAAAACAACAAGATGATCTCCAGAGCTTTTATCTCTCTGTCACACACTGAGAGAGATTCTCCTCTCTCACTCATGCACCCCAATGAGTGAGTGTGTGTGTTATAAATAGAGAGACTCACTCTCTATTTATATTCTTTTGTTCACTCGGAACCCACTCCATCATGTCGACCTCACTTAACAATTAATTACTAGAGCCGACATCTCTAGCAGTGTCTAATAACCCTAGTGCCCCACAACTTGTGGGGAATTTTCCTCCTCCGACCAACAATGAGGTTTATCCTTAACAAAATGGTGCGGACTATTGCCCCAACTTACAATGACTCACCTAGGGTTGACTTCACTAGGATAGTCTAATAACCCTAGGGCCACACAACTGTGGGGAATTTAACCCTTGACTAATAGGAGGGTTACCCACAATGACTTGACATGACTTTCACATTATAGAAACTTCCCGGAATAAACATCGGGGTATGACATGCATGAATTACATTAAAATACATCCCGAAATAAACATCAAGTTACAATACATAAGAAATACAAGTGAATACATTCTGAAGTTACAATTACATCAACACTCCCTCTTAACTAGGAAGGTATTTTCTCGACATAATTTATCAGCACAAGTCTTCTTCTCTGTATCATCTGGGTCATCGTTAAGTCCTTGTCATGTTCGAGTCATCTTCATGTTCATGTCATCTTCATTTCTGGATCTGGATCATCACTGTATCTGGATCATCATCACTGAATCTCATCACTAGATCTGGATCATCACTTGACATCATCACTAGATATGGATCATCACTCGATATAGATCATCACTGTTGGATCTAATCATCACTCGATCTAAATCATCTCTAGAGCATCATCTATGGATTTGGATCATCCCTTGATTTGGATCATCTGTGCTGGATCATCAATACTGAATCTTCATAGGTGCTATCTCATGATTCTTCTCATCACAAGAAGTTCTATAGAGCCAGCTCTTTTTCATGCTGGATGTATGCGCAGCCACCATGTAGGTCTTCTCCCAGCACTTACATCTGATCATGTAGAAACTAATCCTATAATCATATCAGAAAGGAAACACCCAACACTCACATCTGACCATGTGATAACAAAGCCCACAACCTAGTTAGAAAGGCCGAGCACTTACATCTGATCAACCAATGATCGAAGAAAGGCCCAACACTTACGCTTGGCCATGCAAGAAACTAATCCTCCATGCCAAAAGGCTCTTGCACTTACATCTGATCAACCTATGATTAAATAAAGGAACTTCACTTATATCTCATCAACCAATGATTGAAGAAAGCAACAACACTTATATCTGATCAACACATGGTCTAAGAAAGGCTTAGAACTTATATATGATCAACACATGATCGAAGAAAGGATTTGCACTTACATTCGACACATACAAGGAACCAATCCATCTGCATGTTCGAAAAGGTGTGCACTCACATCTGATCCTGTAAGAACCAATCCTACCATCATATCAGGATGGCCCCGAGTCCTATATTGATCTACCTGGTAACTAACCAGGCACCTCCATTCTCCAGGAGAATGGAAGTTTCCCTTACATATGTCCTACTCTATAGAATTGTAACACTCAAATATAACTTGGGAGGAACCTAATCCTTTAACCATGATAGAATGGCTCAGCCCTTACATCTAACCTACTCGTCAGAATGGCTCTCTCAGTCCCAGAATGAGTGTTCTTGGTAACTGACCAGGGACCTCCATTCCAATAATGGCATTCAGCAATCATATCTAACATGGAAGGAATTGAATCCTCTCACCATGAAAGAATGGCTCAGCCCTTATATCTGACCTACTCGTCAGAATGGCTATGGATCTCAGCACTCATATCTGACATCGAAGGAACCAATCCTCTCACCATGACAGAATGCCTCAGCCCTTACATCTAACCATGGAAGGAACCAATCCTTTCACCATGTCAGAATGGATATGGGTCTCATCACTTTCCCTTGGGGGAAACCTTGATCTGGAGAACACCAAGCTTCTTCCTGAAGTACTCAAACTTCACCCTAGCCAATTCCTTCATCAACACATCAACTATGTGTTCCTTTGTCGTAACATACTGGAGCTTCACTGCTCCCCTCTGTACCATATCCCTGATATAATGATACTTGATCTTGATATCCTTTGACTTGTCATGGAACATCGGGTTCTTTGACAACTTCACACAACTCTGGTTGTCACAATATATACAAGTAGCATCCATCTAGAGATCAAATAAATAATATAGTAGCTTTTGTACCCACACTGCCTCACAACTAGCTGAACAAGCTGCGACATACTCTGCTTCAACTGCACTGATTGCCACACAAGATTGCTTCCTGCTAAACTAAGAGATCACACCTAATCCCACACTGAAGTAACACCCTGAAGTGCTATTCCTATCGATGGAACTATCTACCCAATCTGAATCAACATAACCCTCTAGGTTAATATTCTGATTCTCCTCCTACTTGAGCCCATAATCAGTTGTACACCTCAGGTACCTGAGAATATGCTTTACAAGAGTCAAGTGAACATATCTCAGATCTGTCAGGAACTGGCTCAAGGTGTTTACAACAAAGCAAATATCTGGTCTTTTATTCGTGAGGTACATCAAGGACCCAATCATCTGACGATACATTGTAGCATCAACTGTCTCTGATGAAGCATCACTCAATAGCATCATGTTCGATGCCATAGGTGTGGTCATGGCCTTTCAGTCCATCATCGTGAACCTCTTTAGGATCTCTACTGAATACTTCTTTTGTCCAAAGAAGATTCCATCTGCATTCTTCCACATCTCCATGCCTAGAAAAATAGTGCATCGATGCATAACAGGAGCATCACTATTCTTCCACCTTCAACCTTGAAGTAAAGGATGGAATCCAATTTATTCTTAGTAAATCCTAGAGTCATCAGCAATCTTTCGATCCTGCCATACCATGTCAAACCTTATATCTTCTGTAGTCACTCCCTCTAAAGCATCATACTCCCTTTGTCTTCTGTACTCTATGCACTGAAACATCCTATACCAGAGTGACAAGTAGCTTCGTATGCTACTAATATTCTATGTAACCATCTAGTGTATAGACTTTCATCTTCAACCTTGTAGCAAAGATTAAGATCTTCATCGAGCTCATCATGTATGTGTTTCAACTCTTACTGGTTGCAAATGTCTCTTCCTAGTTTATGCCTTCTTCCGTGAGAACCCTTGTGCTACGAATCTTCCTTTGTATCCCACAATGTTTCCATCTACTGCATGATGGAACTACGAACTTCCCTTTATGTATCAATATTGCATCCTAGACATCATTCTTATTGAACCGGTCTTCCCTTTCTTCTTGGTCACTTCTTCATGGCTAGAAGGTTCTGCATCAATGATGTCATTGCACTCGTCATATTATTCTTCATCTTTGAACTATCGTCACTTGTTCTTCGGAACAAGTCTTCATTCTTCTTTGCTTATAGGTGATTATGTATGCGATCTTTCCTACAAGTCAAATGCATTAGTTGTATGGTTAGAAATAGTTCATAAGGAATATTCATACTAGCAAATTCTTATGCATAAATATATGATGATGCAACTACTTTAGCCAATACAATATTCATCCATATCTCATGAAAACTTTTCTAGATTCCTTCCATCTCTACCAGGACAACATTGAGATTCTACACTAATCCAATATGTAAGCAAAGAGGTTTCATTCTAGATAAGTAGCAATGGAGAGTTATATAGCACCATGAGCTACTTACTGATCATATGCATATTAGTAGTATACTATTGTTAATGCAAACATTCTATCATGCATAATACATTAATTGAATATAAACAAATGCATAACAAAACAATATCATGAAACGACAATTGAATACTTATCTTTATTTGTTTCGTGGGTAGACTCCTTCTTGATCCTTCAGCTTCATCGTCTTCTTCATTCTTGATAGCATTATTTCTTATGCAAATGCTAAGATGGATAAGAGTTTCTTCAAGAATTGATATCTTCATGTTCCTCATTCGTTGAGGGATCTTCTTTCGATGGTGAGAGCTTGATCTTCAATTGCTCCCATCTTCTCTTCTCTTCTTATGAGTCAAGCTTCTTCTTCTTCCCAGAGTCTGCTGAAAGTAATCACTTCCTTCTGGAACACATTCCTTGAATGAGTGATTACCATGATCCTAGGAGGCCATTCAAGGTGGATATCACCACTTCTCTATTCTTCACTTCTTCTTTTACTGCTTCAAGTTTTTCTTTGATTTGAGAGACCCTTGTAAAGTATGACTGCATGGTCTCACATTCTGGATCTTCACATTCATCAACTGAATTATTAAGGTCATCTTCTGATGTATGTTGTTCCCTTCAAATAGCTTGGTGAAGGAATCAAACATCTTCGGTGTCTTTAGGGAAGATACTTGTGGTACAAGTTGATCCGTGATTGAATCAACAATGATCTTCTTGGCCTTGACCAAGTTCTTCTTGTGTAAGGCTTCTAGCCTCATCTCCCTCTGGAATTGGAACCTCTCTACTCATGTAGGTGTCCAATTCATTTTCTTCAGAGAGATCATATACTTCCATTCTTATAATTTGTCAACGTCACCAAGATTATCATCAAGCTTATGCGATAAATCACTTTTAAATGAGAACCTCAAATGAAAATATCAAAAGATTAGATCTTACCGAATTCAGGTGTTCATCCTAGTTCCAGAGCTCGCTGATCTAGGGTTTGTCAGAGAAACCCTAATTTTCAAAACTTGGAATATTTCAGATATGATTGGATAGAAATATAGATCTCTTTAAATGGATCTTTCCAATGTATTCATTTTCTTGAAACAGTGGACAGAAGCTCCCGGAACAGGAAGTAGTAGTTTTCCAATTTATTTTGCAAAAATGCATGTTACTATTTCTATCATATCTTCAAAATTACAACTCCTCTATGTTTTAAAATTCATACTCACGTAGCCGCACATGTCCTTGTTCCAACATCATAGGTTTCATCAAAATAGGTTTCAGCAATTGGGACTTATGATCATTTTCCCACAGTGACCTGTTTTAGTACTGTTCATAATAGCGACATTGTATAGACTTCCACATGTCATTGGTTCATCTTTTGAGTTTGACCTTCGGAAAACAGAAATCAAAGTTCATTACCTTTCTGGAAAATTATTAGAAATTTCATTTGGACCTTTGTAGCCCAAGATATAGCAATTCTCCCCACGTGTCATGTTTAGGGTTGAATTCTGGAACAAGCTAGAACCCTAACTTGGAGGGATCATATCACCAAGAATATAGCGAATCTAAGGCTGGAGTTTGGACACAATGTAAATTTGGATTTTGTATTTGGCCTCTGTAATTTTTAGCTTCTGGGCCTTTGCCAATCTCGGGATATAGCGAATGTACCAAAACTTACCAGTTTTAGTATTTAGGGTTTTTCTAACTCGGGGTCGAACTAGGGTTTGACTTTCCCGGAGTTTCACCCAACCAAATTTCTTGGTCCAGGTCTCTAAACTTCGATTCTGATGAGGAGAACAATCCTATTCTTGGATCACTCAAAAATACCTCTTCTGTAGAAGGCCCTAATTTTCCGCACCAAAACTGAAAATGCTCGAAATCAAATTCTGCTTCGACAGAAAGATGCGCCCTTCAATGGAGAGTCATCCTAGAATACTTTTGTTGATGGATTATGGACAGAGACCCAAAAATTAAGAGTCCCTAGCTTCTATAGTTGCATGATGTCTTCTTCTCACGTTATCTATGATACCATGTTAGATTTTTATCATTCAAGCTAGCATTACATTAGGATCTTTAACTGAGAGAATAACACACACAACAATAAAACATGAGACAAGAGACACAAAGAATTTTCCTCGGGGAAACCATAAAGGATAAAACCCCAAAACTTCCTCATAGATAGAATCAACACCAAACGTAAAACGCGAAAATAGTAAGATGATCTCCATAGCTTCTGTCTCTCTCTCTCTCACTCATGCTCCCCAATGAGTGAGTGTGTGTGTTACAAATAGATACAATCAATCTCTATTTATATTTTTTCATTCACTTGGAACCCACTCCATCATGTTGGCCTCACTTAACAATTACTTACTAGAGTTGACATCTCTAGGTGTGTCTAATAACCCTAGTGCGCCACAACTTGGGGGGGGACTTTGCCTCCTCCGACCAACAAGGAGGTTTATCCTTAACACAATGGTGGAGACTATTGCCCCAACTTACAATGAATCACCTAGGGTCGACTTCACTAGGATAGTCTAATAACCCTAGGGCCCCACAATTGTGGGGACTTTAACCCTTGACCAATAGGAGGGTTACCCACAATGGCTTGACATGACTTTCACATTATAGAAACTTCTCAGAATAAACATCGGGGTATGACATGACTCAATTACATTATAATACATCCCATAATAAACATCGAGTTACAATATATAAGAAATACAAGTGAATACATTTCGAAGCTACAATTACATCAACACTCGCTAGAGGGGAAAAATTAATTTCCTCGTGAAATATGGATATCACATCAGAGTTCAATATGAAATACTCATGTATAATGCACTAATTAAAAGGCCTTTAGATTTGGTAGAGAAAAGATGAGATATTTTTATATCAAGGGAAGCACATTGTTGACATATTACGGAGGTTTAAGATGATGGATTGCAAATCCATGACTACTCCAATGGTTTCGAGTTTGAGGAAAATTCATGATTCTAATACTGGACCAGATCCAGTGGACACTGCTTTATATAGACAACTGGTTGGCTCAATGATGTACATGATACACTCAAGACCATATATTTGTTATTCAAACAACATTTTTAGTTAGTTTATGATGAATATGAGACACAGACACTGGTTTGATCCTAACCATCTGTTGAGGTACCTATGAGGTGTGATTTCTTATGTACTCAAGTACGCCTCTAATGGAGGGGTGTTATTACTTGGTTATTCAAACTTTGATTTGGGTGTTAGCATTGTGGACCATAAGAGCACAATCGTATAAAATTATATCTTGGGTTCTACTATGATTTCTTGGTCCAACAAGAAGAAAGGATCAGTTTCCCAAAGTACTACAGAGGAATATTTCATTGCTTCTAGTCCTTCCTATAGATAAGCATTGTGGCTAGGAAATCCCCTTGCGGGGTTTTTTGGTGAAATAATTGAGACTACAATTATTAGGTGTGATAATCAAAACTACATAAAAAATTCTAAAAACATGGTGTTTCATGATAAGATGAAAAACATTGAAAGGAAGTATCACTTCATTTGAGACATGGTCTAGAAAAGTACAATGAAAATCCTCTACATAGATAGTAATGAGCACATTACATGTCTTCACAAAGCCTCTATTTGTGAGGAATTTCAGGTGATCCATATTTATGCAGGAATGCAACAGAATACACAAATAACCATAGAAACAAATATGCAGCAGAAATAACACTTAATTTCATTAATCAAAGAACTGAAATTTGTTTACATACAGAATGGAAATAAAGTAGCTAGAGTGCTGGTAGCTTATCTCTGCGAAGAAATGTGGTGGCTACATGCCTCTGAACTCTATGTTACAGTGAGTCTTGAAGGCCTATATATTATTTAGAAATAATGGAAACCCTACACATCCAAAAAACTAACCCTAGGAGGTGAAACGCTAGAATGTGGGCCCCATTGGGTAACTTGGTACATCAATTTCTCAAGGTCGTAACTTTGGCAAACTACCTCTATTTGACAGGCATGATACATCATTAGAAAGATCTCTTTAAGGAATACATTCATAATTGGAAAATATTGAGTCTAGAATGGAGTCATATTTTCTTGACCATTCAATGCCGAAAAAACGTCATTTAGGGCCTCAAAACGGTTCCAAAAGTTTCGGACCCGAAAACTGCCAAAAATAGTAAATTGTGCTACAATTAAGGAAACTAGAAAACTGAAAGAAACAATGGTGGGGTTCCAAGTGAAATAGGTGGGTGGCCACCAATATCCTCATGTATCAGCATGTAAAATAATGCATCCCTTCTTGAGAGGAAGTGTTAAATATATTGCATCATGAGTCATTTCTCAAAGACAATCTTGCACATCCACGATAGAACCTCATGTGTTGAGGTAGAGAAACTGAGTTACACTCATTAAATTGGAGTAGATTTTTAAGTTGGACTGAAGGAAGACTAAGCCTTCAATTATAAAGGTTATTCCTCATGTGTTGAGGTGAATGCTTCGAGTTATCAAAGTAATGATGTTTTAAAGTCTTGTAGCACAAAGATTTGAACTTCTGAGTATATCAAGTAATGATTCTCATATGGATCTGCAGTTATAGTAGGTTCATATGGGGTGGACCTCTAGTTATAGAAGTAATGATTCTCATGTGAACCTCCTAGTATAATAGATATCCATGGGGTGGGCCTTCAATTATATAGGTGGATGGTTTGCATGTTGAAGCAACAAATTTTATGTGATGTATTACTAACCATGGTCACCGATTTTTGTTAAGTCTCCTTTAGAGATTATCTACCTCTAGAGTGAATTACTTTTTCACATGACTATATGGTTCGAGAGTAATATAATATGAGATTCATACCATGTGATAATTCTTGTGAGTATAATGTGATATAATAGATAATTAAAGTTAACAAATATAGACCATGTAGTAAAATCGAAAGAGATAAGAATATAAAGAAAGAAAGAGAATTGGAATTTCCTATGCATCGCTAAGTGAACTCGAAATTGTAAGCTTCAAGTAAAGTTACAATGTACACTTTAGTTAATTAAGGGACTGAGAGTATTCACTCAAAAGTAAATTAATTAGCATGATTGATTTCATAAAAGTTAACTAAGTGTTAAAAAATATGGACTAGTCAAAATAAAGTGCTTATACTTTCGTTAAACTAAATCATGGCAATTAAGTTAATCAAAGCATGACATTTCAGTTAATAAAGTGTTTCCATGACAACACTTGAGTTAAAGAACAATGATAAATATGTTAGCATGTTAACTAAGTGACCAAACATCTAGGTAGATGCTGAGTTCACTCCGGAGTGAGTTAAACATCTGTTAATTCCAAAGATGAAAGGCATGGTGCATATGTTATTCTTGATGATGTTTTAATGTAGGGAATTATTATTCCAAGAAGGAAATTCACAGTTATAGTGCATGTAAGCAGAATTCCCATGCATCCTTTCACTATTGTATGCACGGTAGTGCTTATGGATTGTTATTAATGTGGTGGAAAAATGGCAAGTTCACACAATTTATTATTATTTTCTATTTCTCATTCTTCCATGCTATCTAGTACAGAGGGTGCCAAAAGGCAATCTACTAATGTATAAAATCCATTCTCCGTGATATATCATAATTATACTATCAAGAATTGTTGGGTTTTTCATCCTCGTTATTTTGAGGGGTTTCCTAGGGTACATCTTGTGTTGTTGATGAGATATTTTTGTGAATGAATGCTCTCTCGATTCAAGTGTTTCTGAAATTAAAGTTTTAAAATTCAGAGATCTTCATAATTCTCAAATATTAACACAACTATGTGGGAGTCTCCGTCATTGAAGATGGGAGGGAAGAGCACCCATAACTCCATCTCTGATGGGGGGGAGGTTTTTCAGCAACAATGATTTCAGAGAAGGAGGTAGGTTTTCTATGGTGCTAAATGTGATGGAAGAGTCTTCAAAATATTGGGAACTAACTAAGAATTCATAAATACAATAATTGTCATACATAATAAATCCAAAAAAATGGTGCAATAGTGTCTCTTCAATGAGCATATATGTGTACTTTTCAATTATTCTTTCTGTGACTACACAAGTTTGTTTGTAATTTATAGAGACAATAATATGATCCTATAATGACTTATCATCGATCCTCTCAAAAACTGTCATTGGGCCTTTCAATAGCTCTCTTTTTAAATGGTTATCAAACCGCCAAGGAAAAATAGTGAAGGTATGATGAATTATTTATAATGAGGGGTATTATGGTCATGTTATAGACTTGAAACATTTCCAATAGAAAAAAAAACAGACTTGGGTGCAAATAAATCCAATAAATTCCACCTACTGAAAATCCTAATTTTGCGCTAGGTTAAGATGCTCGCATCAATTGGTGATACTGTCAAGTGCCACCTCCACCAAGAGATAGATGTCTCAATGTCAAAACAAAAACAACTCAACCTTGGATTCAACTTCCATTGGAACCATGTTTTTTTACTTAGGTTTGATAACACTTTCTTACACTATGAATTTTAAAAGTTCTCTAAAAGTCAACCACCATTGTTTCATATGAAAAATGATTTCACGGAATTATTTGGATTCCTATCCCAATAGTCATGACTTGAACTATCCATTTTGTTGTGAACTTTTGCTAAAATATTTTGATTGGTTTAATCCTAAGGATTCTTTAGGTCCCTTGGTGTGTGATTCAAGTAAGAGATACACACTTGTTTTAACAACAAAAAAATAAATTTGCAACTCAATTATGAGATCATAAATAATGAAATTTGAATATAAGTTTTTTGCTACTCCCGCAATCAATATCTAAGTGTGAATGAATTCCAAGAACTAATCTTAATGCTAAATGAAATATTGAATTTTGAAAGTATCATGCCCCTCTAGTGTGTGACGAGATGAAATGTTTTTTCTTAATCTAGTTTTTTAATACTTAACCTTAGATTTAAGCAAGAATCTAAATTTACTTCATTGAATGTGAAGCCTCCAAATAAGAAATGGAAAATAATTTTTCATTTTTTTTAAGAAATAACATAAAATTAAAATTAGGTTTCTCTTAATGAACCCTAGTGTTAGTGTTGATATATAAAATTATGCCTTCTCTTAGTAAACCCTAGTATTTATATACAAAAAGTAGAGGTAGATATACTCATTAATTTCATGAAACTCATTTACTTTATAAGTAAAATAATTCCTTATTTTATAAATGGACGAGCAAGGAAATGGGAGCAATGTTACAACGAACGATCAGGCGACAACAATATTTGAAACGGCTAATAAGGTTTTAAATGACCAGCGAAATAGAGGCCTTAGGTTACGGAAAAAATGTTTAGTGGGAAGTGCCAATGACCACGTTTCTCAGGATGCCAAGGATGGTACGCAGCAACAGCACCTGATCTCCTATGTATTGTTTAGATGTATTAGAGAGAGCAACGACGATATATTTGAGTTGGAGAATATTGGGAATAATGTGGATATAAGTCACTTAGATGACATCCTACCCAATCAAAACTGCGAAGGCTATGCATTGCGTTCTGATCTAGATGAAGAAGAAGACGACGTAAAGGCTGCAATGTCCAAAAACCCTAACGTTGTGTTATTGCGAACCATATTGGATTGGAGCAGGGAGGACGGAAATGTTTTGAGCCAGCAAATTGCATGGCGTGGAAGTTTCGAAGAATCGCATAACAATACCAATGCCCCTTCTTGTATACGATTCAGAATTCAACATTTTGATATTCATTCTGAATTGAGAAATCTGTTTATTTGTGTACATGAGAGTAATCCAGTAGCTGCTAGTTTCTCAGTTATTGATTCATCACGAACCATCGATATTTCTGAAGAACATGTTGGCATGGATGGGGAATTGACATGTATCGTTTGTTTGGAGAACCTTCCAATTGGGGATATAGCAAAACAAATGCCTTGCAATCATATTTTTCATGAACGCTGCCTCATTAAATGGTTTTATATACGACTGTCATGCCCAATATGCAGAAAGGATTTCAGTGACCCTGCCTGATTGTATCCTTCCTTATCATTTATACAGATTTTCCCTTTGATATGATATCACTGTCATCAATACTTGCAGTTATTTATTACGAGCGCAGGAGTTCGCCTATACATTGAGAGTGCTTTGCAACGTGTGGAATAGTCATGGCTAGATACTTACATCTTGCAGCCATTTCCCCTTAAAGAAAGGCATTATTTTTAAGCAGTATAACGTTTGCATTATTTTTAGCTACCATCTATATTGTGATATGTAATTAAATATTTGTTTAAAACCGGCCATCTATATTTATAATCAAGAAGAATATTATGACATATTGCAGGCATCGAAAAACATTGGATTTCAAGTGCCATTAATTTCCTTGGTAGGCGAGTGATAGGGTATAATTAGAGAATCAAGAACACTAGTATGACATTTTGCAGGCATTGAAAAGCATTGGATCTTGAGCTATTGGTGGGAGATGGGATGTTAAATTACAGAATGGTTTTCTTGAAAACATTGGCTGTGACTAATGTGAAAATCGGTTAATTGTTAGTGAACAAATCTGAGCAGTAGAGTTGCATATTTTTTGTTTTTATGTTTGATTTTAAAATTTTAAAGATGGAAAATATTATTTTATAATTTTAAATAAATGTAAATTATTTATAATTAAAATATAATTATTATAAGTATTGAAACATGGGTATTTTCAGAGTATTACTAACTATAATAACAATTAGTGGCTCCGTTTTCTTCAAACAAAGCCAAAAACAATTATATTATAAAAAACATAAAACATCACTAGGTATATCTAAACTCTACAATATGATATGCATAAATATTCTAGAATTTATGTCTATAAATTCACCCATAACAATGTGTTGACAAATCAAATAGAGAGACACAAATCCAAATCAAGATATTATAGTAAATAAAATAAATCCAAATTCTAAATATAAAGTCATTCATAATAATGTGTTGATATATCAAATGGATTAACCCAAACCCAAATCAAGATGTATATTTACTTTCATGTAAAGATATTATAGTCAACAAAGTAAATCCAAATTCACAAGGAACTGGTGAATTGAAACTTCACCCTTTATAGAATCAAATATACCTTTTATATATTTTACATATTTTTGTCAATTTTTAAGTTTTTACAAATATAAATATATATTTAAGCTTGTATATATCTTAGAATTTTGGGGTGAACTACCATCTATGTTTTTTCATCTAGGGACAAGAATGAGTTACAAGTGAAATGCTTAAACTGATTTTAGGGGCATTGTCCAAAATTAATTTAAAATATTTTAAAAAATTTAAAAAAATTGCTTAATTATCATGTGATAAGTAGAGTTGGTGATAGTTTTAAAAATTAAAATTGATAACTGCATCAATTAGCTTAAGTCCAATTATTCTAGAAGCTTTATCTTAACTTCAACTCCAATCATACTTATATTAGATAACTATTAGCTTAACTCAAATGATTCTACAGCTATTAGCTTAACTTCAACTCTAATAGCTTAAGGCAAGTGCATTTCACATCTAGGAATCTAAGTAATGTGCACTTGTGTAACCATAGAATTAGTGAGAAATCATTCAAATTCCTTATAAACTCCCCCAAATTCCTAATAAACTCCTCCATCTAGTAGTTAAGCATCTAGCTAATATACAATTAGCATGACATATTTAGTTTTTCCATATAAATTATAACTAGCAACAACCGCATTAAATTTATTTAATGTGTGTGAATATGGCATAGGGAAAAACATTAATATTAGTATTATGTGCCTAAATTTAGGTCTATCGAGATATTCACACACATTAAATAAAACTAATGTGGTTGTCACTAGTATGCTATTAACTAATAAGCCCATCAAACCCATCTGCAAAACATTAAGAAATTAATATTATTTAATTAATTATTATAATATTAATATTAATTATGGAATTACTTAAAATATTTATTAATTAAAAAATAAAGAATTTTTATGAGCATTTAATTGATATATATATATAT
>LPNX010695569.1:49587-75011 GCA_001517045.1 Pseudotsuga menziesii
ATTTAATAATAATAAAGTAGAATTATTTATTTTAAAAATGTATTTAATTATAACATTATAAAGTATTATATATATCTTCAAAGATTTTTTTTTATATTTATAAACAATAAAATAATAGCTATTAAAATTATTATAGTATAAAAAGTATTCTTCTTAGTTACACATTTCTATGATGTTCATGTCTATTCAATATTTTTATTGAATTAATAGCATTGAAAAATATAATTAATGTACATAAAATATGTTAATTGAACACACAATGTAGGTTACAATACAATGTAACTTTTTATAAACCTCACAAGAGCACATAACCCCTAATGATAAATGTAAAGTTATTGTGTGGAGTCTTTGGTTGTGTCATCCAAAAGCTAGGCATTTAGCTAATACAAATTTAGCATAACATATTTAGGTTTTCGATATAAATTATAATTAGGTTTTGGAGTCTTTTAAAAGAGGTTACCAAATAGATTGATAATTGTTTTGTATTAATATTTATAGCTCACTCAAGTATAAGGGAATACTAGCGAAGTTGAGATAAGAATAGGAATTTTTCAACGTGGAAGCATAACTAAATAACCTTAACTCTTCCATATATAAAATAGAATATTGGTTTAATTTGTTTACTTTTACATTGAATTTAATTGAAACAAAGTTATTTTGATCGTAGATCCATAGAAATATGCATTCAGAAATATGTGTTTATATGTTATTGTATATCTCCGTCTCACCCTAATACTATTGATCAAAGGAGCCCTTGAATTACTCTTGAATTTGTGAACCTTCACATTTAAATTGCCTGGATTCATGATTAAAAATATCTACATATTCACTCCATTAAGAACTCTTGAATACAATAAAATGAGCTGCACCAATTTTTATTTATTTATAATTAATTTCAATCTTGATGAATAACAAGGTTTTGATGTGTTTATTAAACACTGCATCAAACTTGATAGACATGGATCCTATCTTAATCCTTTGCCCCGAGTGCAATCCATGACTACGAAATTTTGGCTTTTGATAAATCAAGTGTCTGTCTTGAAAATCTGCAACTCGTTGTTGAGACTAATGAATCCCTCGATTTCTGCCCAAAATTAATTTAAACTGTGTTTAACTCACACGTAATCTCTATAATTTAGTGGGACCTATTCCTATCCTTAACGCAATGTTTCCATACTTAATAACTCTCTAAGTGCAAGTGTAACCCTAAAGGAAGCGTGACCTCTTTATTTTCTGGTAGAGAGGGTTGAGAGGAAGAATCAATTGTCGTGAAGACGTGGTTTGTTGCTTCAACAAAAAAACCTTCACAACCTCAACCTAAACACCATGACACATACACTGATATGGTGAACCAAATTGCATCTGAGGATTTTATGCTAAGATCGCTTGAGGAAACGTTAGAATCTTCACTAAGCTATAACACCCAAAGAACCTGTATATTTAACTTTTTTTTCTTTTTTTTTGCTTCCAGATAATAACAAATTACACTAGGGTTATATGTGACATATGCATATCTTTGTAGATCGCAACACATTGTAGTGAGCCTTTTGATGTTAATTCATGCACCTCGGTTATATTTTTTTTCTATTGTGTAAGCTATAAAGGTAAGCAATTGGATATATTAGCTCTAAGTTTTAGTTTTCTTTGTAGATTTTGTTACCCATAGAAAATATGAACTATGTCGCAACTCGAGTGTGGTTTTGGGAACCTTTTTTGTGTCTTAGTGCAATGCACTATTATTGTTTGATTTTGTGCCCTAACTACTTATTAATATGTTTGGAATCGTTAATTACTCTACCTCTTGCTGCAACAGTTTTGAAGAGGAAACACCACCACACTACCTAATTTGAAGAGGCAGTTTATTAAATCTTGAAAAACCATTCTGACTCTGCTAGCAAGGGCATATTATTTTCTGAAAAACGAAACAAAGTTTCTCTATGAGACTGTAACAGAACACTAGGAGTTCGTTTGTATTGTGAAAGGTCAATTAGCAGTTAATGACCGAGTTAGTTAAAAAACTATAAATAATTGCCTTGTACTAGCTATTATGACACATACAGAGATTGAAGATATTAACAAAGAGTTGAAATTCATATTTTTACTATGTATTTTCTGTTATACTCTGTTTTTTAGTTTGAAAACTCATTGTTATTTTGAAGATTAGTTTGTTGTAGAAATTTGAGAAGATTATAGTATCTTTTCTGTTAATGTCATTTATTGATGCAACAAAGTATTAGTCTTAAATTTACAAACACAAGGGTCATCAAAACAGAGTTAAACAGTGAGTTGCAACACCGCTAAAACACTAAACAATCATGTGCAACAGAGCTAAAACTGGTCTGTAGGTAGCTCTTAGTTGAAAAGTGAGCTGCAACACTGCCTGTAGAGTATTGTTAGCTGCAACACTTTTGTAGTTGTAGATTTGATTTTTTTGTGGTATGTAAGTGTTGTTGAAACAAACAACAACACTCCCCTGCCTTCCTCCTCAGTGGTATCATATCTTGGTTGAGTTTTTCTTTCTCCCTTTTTTCTTTAGAGTATTTTGAAATTTGATTTCTAATGACTAATAACAACATTGAAGTAAAACCACAAATTATTTTGTTGACTGAAAGACGCTATAATACAGGGTTTATTAAGATGAGAACTATCCTGCATGCATAGGATCTTTGGGAGTTTGTTACACCCGCATAAGCAAAACAAGCTAATCAAGCTCCTAAATTGGCTCTGTCAAATGACGAGTGTGTTCTTTCATTTAAAGGAAAATAGAAAGAAGGACATTAAAGCTCTTGGTATTATTGAGCAAGGTATAAGTCAATCCATATTTTCGAGTATATCAAGTACCGAGTATTCAATGAAAGATTAGGACACCCTTGAAACTTGCTATCAAGGTGTGGCCAAGGTAAAGAATGTTAAGTTGTAGAACTTGAGAAGGGACTTTGAGAATTTGAAGATGAAGGACAATGAGACTATTGATAATTTTATGACACAAGTTATGAATGTTGTAAACGAGCTAAGGAAGTATGGTGAAGACCTCTCAGATTAGTGTGTGATTGAAAAATTGTTGAGATGTTTGGAAAAGAAGTTTGAAGTAGTGGTTGTTCCAATTAAAGAGTCTAAAGATCTCAGTCAAATGCACATTGATGAGTTCACTCGTTTTTTTATTTCCCATGAATTAAGAATGAACATGTATTATGATAGTTCATTAGAAAATTATTTTAAATCTTAGTTACATCTTACTAGAGGTAGAGGAAGAGGAAGAGCTAGTAGCACAAGAAGAGGAGGTCGAAGTGTTGATCATAGTGACAACAATTTTTTTTTAGAATCTCGAGAGATGTTACAACATAATACTCCTAGTGTAAGGGGGAGTAGTAGCAGAACATGGAAATAAAGAAATCAAAGGTATGATAGATCTGAATTTCAGTGTTTCTATTGTAATAAATTTGGGAATTTTGCTTCCACCCACTCTTTCTTCTCTAAAGCTTCTGCATTGCCTTGATTAGGTCCTTTTAATTCTTCTCCTTAGGTTCATCTTTTTTTGGCTCGAGGAATTTATCCTTGATATCCTTATCAACATCACTCTATGAGAATGAGACCAATCCTATATTTCCACATTCGTATGTTTTCAATGCCTTTGAGTTTATCCTCAAGTTTAGTGCTTGGGGTGATCCTATCTAGTAGGTCACTAAAAATTGAAATTTATCAAAATGAAAAGATGGCCTTACGAGGAGATGCGCTTGAATGAGCCGATTTCGTTGGTCCACTTGGTTTTTAGACATCCCAAATCTTCACCCTTCAAATCTTACTTGTGAGGTTCTAACTTCTACACAATTTCTCATTGTGGTTTTCTCTAGTTTTTTTGTTCATGTCTAAACTAGGGTTTGGATTTCCAAGAGACCTAACCACCCAAAAAAATACAACATGGGCTCAATAGATGCGCTCTAGAGAGGTATAAATTTCTATTTAAGTAGATATTCAAAATTCCAATTTTTGCAGAAACCCTAATTTCTTTGAAGGGAGAGGAGAGAGAGTTTCACCTTGTGGAAGGTGTCATATTCATGCTAGATATAATACCATGTCCATATTTCATATTCTATACTATATATCATTAGTGTTTAATCCAAATTCACAACAGTAGCATATGTAGAATCATTGAAAGTAACACAATCACAAGACACACAAAGATTTATCGCGAGAAACCCTCAAGGGGAAGAAAACCCAACAAAACTTCCTATGTATAAGATGCATAAGGTAAATCCAAAAATAGGTAATCTTCCTCCTCCTTGTATCTCTCTCTCTCTCTCTCTCTCTCTCTCTCCTATCTTCTACACAAGTGATTGTGTCTGTCATAACCCCAAAATTTCATAAAAATTTAAAATTTTTAAAGTAACATAAAATGTCTAAAAACGCAGTTTAGTAACTGCTAGCGGTTAGCAGAAAATGAAACAGTTTAACAATTTGTAATGATCACTTTCAAAATACAGAAAACTAATACAACTGTAATTTTTATAAGTTACATAAAAATGACATGCATTTAGATTGTTGCTAGCTGTACTAATAATTTACTTTTGGCAAGTAGGTGAGAAACTATCTTTGAAATTTAGGGCTTACTTAGCATTCTACTAACTTAGATGGACTGCTCGTTCTTACAGATTCAGCAGGTAAGTGAATGATCAAGTAGGAGTTTATTTTGTATGATAGCGAGAATTATTTCTTTAGCATGATAAGATGCTAGTAAATAAATTGATAAATATGATGCAAGAATCTCATGAGGTAAAGTAAATTCGTTCATTGTTTTGGATTTATGACAACATTTATTTTTAGGCCATAATGACTTTTATCCTTAACATCGTAAATTCCATTTACAAGAATAATTTCCTCCAAGGTTTCCTTCTGTCGTAAAATTATAATACCTATTCCATTATAGATTCTTTTAGTGAGCATACGGCTCATGATCCTCACATATAAAATACTTTTATTGTATCATGATATTACTTCTATTGTCGTGTTTAAAGACTTCAAGTGCACTGCTCTTTAAGTATGACACGATCCTATGTTTTTCTATGTAAAGTTTACAGTGAAGGATTAGTTACTTAAGAGGAACTCTTTCTAATGGTTAAGCATGAGTCTTCTGAAAGACTCCTTAGCATCAAGTCCTTCATATGAGAAGTTTAGAGCTCTTCAGTTTTGAAATAAATAATAATGTTATTATTTTAATACTCTAACTATCCTTTACTAGTCAAGTAAGATTACCAATTTAATTGATTTGTTGCAATGATGATGATCATCTTACACAACTAGTTTACAAGCTGTAATCTTAACCTTCAGGTTATAACCATTATACAAAAGTTATTGTAATAATACAATTAATATATAATATTACAACACACAAAACTACTTGTATCCTAAGGTAGTTGTACTACCTAGTAACTACTATGGTGTAGTCAAAAGCTATGGTAATATCACTATTTAAGGTTTTCTCTTATATATACTAGTTTCAAATTTTAGTTTAATATAATCGATGGCAAGGTGTTGAGGCCTGGAAATTCGCAGGCAACAACAGCAAGGGATTCTCCCCATTCAACGTTCTCAACTAGCCCATGACTGTTTGGTGTGGGAAATCCATTCGGTTTGGGGTCCGACTACCGTAGGTCAAGTAACAAAACAAAGGTTTTACTAGTTGCGGCCTGGTCCACCGTGTATTTTTTGTATTTTTGACTTAATATATGAGATGCAAGTGCCTAGTTAACCATGCAGGGTGATAAAGATACATGGAGTAGTCACAATGTGATGCGCAGGTTCTTACCTCTCGTCTTAGCACTCACAAGCATCTAAATCACATATGCAGGAATGAAGTAAACTAAATACCTATCTATATATCTATCTATCCTCGGGGAGCCAGATTATAATTTATTTGTGAGTAATGTAAATTGTGCATGTATCATAAAGACACGGGGTCTTCACTTAGTGAAACCATGCCATAGCACGTTCGTTCATGGCATATGAAACAATACCCCTATTTTCAAAAAATATTGGAAAATACCTCCCAAAATCATTTTTTATACCCCTTTATATTTCTACCTAAGGAAAAAAAAAACTGAACACAAGAAAGGGCGACACTTGATAGGCGCCCTTAGGTAAATCACTTTATTAGGAATTAAAATGTATCACATGATGTCAAAACAAATAAGAGAGGGTTTATTTGTACCAATATCAAACAGTAGTGTGTTTTCCCCAAGAAGGGTTCAAAAATGAAACTTACACCATTTATAACTGCTTCTTTCCATCACAGACTTTTTATCCAAGCACCATTTTGGTATCTAGGAGATTGTACAACTTTAGAAACAAAATTGATTTGGAATCTTCAATGCATACTGTTAATATTTTTAGATTAAAAGATTAACTATATCAGTAGTAACTATACACTATATTTTTATTATTTCTATTATACAATATATCCTTTGAAGTCACAAAAGACATTGCATATTCTTTCCCATCACTTGCAAATATAAGACTAAGACTCCTAAGTAATTTGATACAAAATAGTAGTGTGAGATGAATTTTGAAAACCTTAATAATTCCTACTCTTTGAAATTATCAATTAAGAGGCCAAGCATTCTTTTGGATTCAATAGAGGATTGGATTCAAATCCACATCATCCTAGTATATCCCTATCATGAGCACTCTCTATGTCCACTCCTCTTGATTTATGTAAACATTTTATGTCAATGTCAATAGAAGAATGTAACTTAGTGACATCTCACAATACATAGATTGTCTACATATATTGTCTTAATGCACTAACAATGGGCGTTTTTTCATTTTCCAACTCTTTACCATAGTTGTTGTAGAACGCTTAATGTGTGAGTTGTAATGTGGGTATGTTGCATATATAGTATGTATTTAGTTACACATGTATTTTGTAAATCATATAAATAATATATTGCTAAAATAAATCAAAATAATTTACAAATTTGCTTTATAGGAAATCCAACTCTATTACAACTTCATGTCCAAAAATATTAAATCATAACAACAATATGTGGAGATTCCCTTGGGATTAGAGTATTCTACTAATAAGATACATACGCACACTTGTTTTTTACATAAAGACGACATGGAAACAAATTTTTTGTTGTTAATATTTTATTACTATTTTTAAATACCAAAATTGAGCAAGTAATTATACATCTCCTTCATACCAAACTATAGAAAACACTTCGAGACACAACTAAGTAGGTCCAACTTAGTAGGTATATAATCACATTTAATTTCCTTTGAATTTATTTTTCTTTCAATAGGATTCAAGGAATATAGCCCTATACTCTTCAACCATTATTCCAATGGTAAGACATTAGTTTCAAGCCATTACATTAACTTCTAACAATGTGTCAAGATCATGACTTTATGTATTTTGTGGTGTATTAATTGCAAATGTGTCTTTGATGGTACAATTGGTCTCTTTAATGGTGTGATTTGGACTCTTAATGCCAGGAAAAGGGAGATATGCTAACAAAAGATGCCAAGAAATGATCTACCAACAACCTCAAGATTTACTTATTTTGTTAGAGATATGCTAATAGTAGATGCCAAGGAACGGTCTACCAACAACCTCAAGATTTACTTATTTTGTTAGAGATATGCTAACAGATTTACTTATTTTGTTATATCTTGACCTACTTTTCATGACATGCTTCATGTTTTGGATAGTTTTTTTAATTAAAAAATGGGTATCTTTGAGAATATCATTCACCATGTATACCTTCTTTAGAGATATATCAAGTGAGCTATTTAAACCTTGTTTTTATATATACACACTTACTAAAATATGTGAGATATATCAAGCCAGCTGTTTAAACCTTGCTTTACATATACACACAGTAAGATTGTGAAATTAGGTAAAGGCACATGTTAATTTTTGTTTGTGCCTTCATATATGTGAAGGCCATCTGATTCTAGTAGTATCTCTTGTATATATCTATTGAAATATTAATCATTCTCTAAAAATAATCTGAAGTTTCTGCATTTTTAAGAAAAATATGAAAAATTTTCTGCAGTTTTATGACTTTGTTGACACAATCAAACTAGTCATGACACAATAAGGTTCTCTTTATTCTGAAAAAGGATGTGCAGATGAATTTGATGAAGAATTAATATATTTTGAAGAGATTTCTTGGTAATGGACAAGAGCTAAGATGAGGTTAATTCAGAGTTGAAGTATCCAACATAAAAAGGCTGTGAAGATGAATTCCACAGTTGAAGGTACTTTGATCCAGAATGAATAGATTTTGAGGAGGAAAATTTCTTGGTAGTGGCCAAGAGCTAAGAGAGGTTAATTCAGAATTGAAGTATCCAACATATTAAAAGAAGAAACCAACATATCATATGTAGACATAACATCTTGAGAGGCAAATAGACTTCGAATTTGATCTTATTATCAAATGCACAAGCACTTATAGATTCATTCTATATGCCATGGCAATCAGACATACTGCAACCTATAGATCACACACAACTATGAATATATTTATAAAATCTTAGCACTCAGACTGAGTACAAAAACACCACCATCCAATCATCGCAGATGATTATTTTTCCCTGTCATAAACAATTCACTTCATGGTTCCATATCTCAATCCCATTAAAAAATCTTTCCCTAGTATAAAACATAGATTTCAGCAATAAAAACTACACTTTACAGTTTCTCATGTACAATATGCATTATTTTTGAAATGAAGGGAGAGACAGAACACTTGTTTTTATTCAGCAAAATAACCTTCTCCTTTTTGAACCATTACGCTTGTTTTCTTCCTCAAAAAATCTAGGAAAACTCACAACGGTCTTCTCCCTAGCGAAGTTGAGCAGGGTAGATCGTTCTTCCGTAGCAATACCCTCAGAAGAGCTTCTATGACCTTTAGACCCCACATGAATTACTTTACTTGGTTGGTTTATTGTCTCTGAGTAAGTTGTAACAGACTGTTCAACAGTTGATACCTCTCCTGAAAGTTGCACAATTACATCACCATTGTTGTTTTGCTCATTTAAGTACAAGCATGCAACAACACAGTCATTGACCTTGGAAGTTGGGAATTTATGCTTCCATGCACTGACTACTGATTCCACTACTATTCTAGCAGCAATAGCTCGAGAAGATCCTGAATAAACAATATTCACGAATTCTTGATTGGATAAAACATCCCAGACCTAAAACAACAATCAAAACTGCTACATTTATAAAGGATGCATTGACAAATGAAAAATTGGTAGTGTTGAACAAGGCATATGCTGAATAAGAAAGAGTGTATGGAGATGAAATTAGTCCTTTTCCTTTTTAAGTTTTTTGGACTAAAGATTACATGGCACAATATTTTAGTATTTTATCCCATCAGTTGCAACCACGATAAACTGATCTCTACTAGTTAGTTGTCTGTGTGTAATTTCAGGGACGACAATAACACCAAAGTCCTTGAGACCAAAATATCCAAAGGCCTAGGTCATGGCAAGACCAGGAGAGTTTTCATTTGGTAACCATACTCTATGCACACAAGGTTCATCCTTTAAAGCATGGACTCGACCTTTGCAGTGCTTGATCCTTTCTGCCTCCCCTGACATATAAAATCTGTATCTCAGCTACCCATGCATACATTACAAAACCTTTAACAGTTCATGAGAGATCCCTAGAGCTAAAGGAGGACGAAGAGTTACTAAATTCACCTTTCTAAGAATGGAGAGTTACTAAATTCATTTTTCCCATTTACAATAGGTATTGCACTAAGTTACTAACCATCTTGCAGGATTAAACCACATAGTGACCTTAAATAATATCACAAGAATGTGGACATAATAAATGGCTGCATAACTATATATATTCAATATGGCAGTCAGATATGAGATAAATCAAATGTAGAAATTAATATCTTAGGTAAATCCACAATCAAATTCAGACTCACAAACACAAATTGAACAAAACAAACAGTATGCCAAACTTGTCCTACAAATACTGCCCATAAACAATAAACTATTGTAGAATGAGGCTTCGGGCCTTTGGATCTATTCTTTGCATGAATTCAAACAATGTTGACATTATGATTAATTGATACATATTAGTTTTAAAAACAAATAATATGAAATTGTAGTCACTATAATTGTTTGAATTATACAGTCACTCAAGAGATAACATCCACACAGAATAATTTAGTAAAATTTAGTAACATTCATTTATTGGGATTCATGTGAGTTAAAATTCTCACCTCGAAGGCTTGATTAAACCATTCACATTTTTCAATATAGGGAGTTCGGCCTTCTTAGATGGAGAAAGATGCAGAGTCTCCCACACACCCTGCAATTCAGAATTCAAACAAAATTACCAACAGACAGCAGCATGAGTAACCAAATCAAATCAATAAAGGAAAGCAAAATATTATAACACCCTGCAAACTGTTATAATACAGCTGGAGAACAAAAGATAACATTTTTTAATTTATGTATGAATATGCTTTATTTCTAATCAAGTTTCCTCTTGGAGATCAATCATATGGAATGTAAAATCCATCGGTGCCCTTCAAATTTTGAATGACCTAGGTGGTCTATCAACAATATAGTTTTTGCTTATCTATAATTATCAAAAAAAAAATAGTATACCATTACAAATATACAAAGTTAGAGATAAACTCCAAAACTAATCAGAAACATACATGGAATCCCATTCAACAAATAAATGCCAAAAAAAAAAAAATCTATCAAATTTAGTATCTACAATGAAAATGAACAAATCAATTCCCTCACTTCCAAAATATTTCTGGTAACATTCCAAAGTGTTGGAAGAGCTTCGCTACCAATGTGACATTCTGCATCCACATTCAAGTTTTGGTATCTCAATTCCACAATTGGTAACTCTATTCCCACCCTGTACATCAAACACCACCACCACCAATGAATGAACTGTGAGCTTTTATATCTCTAAAGAACTCTCTTCAAAATCTGATCTGGTTTCCATAAGTTCTGTTTTTAACAAAGTAAAATAGGATTCCAGGATCTGTATAACAATCTAGAAAATAGACAAAAAAAACGAAGATCTGGTTTCCATAAGTTCTGTTTATAACAAAGTAAAGTAGGATTCCAGGCTCTGTATAACAATCTGGAAAATAGACCATAGACAGCTCTACATAACAATCTGGAAATTCTTATTCAATGAATAGTGAAGTTAAGTTACCCGTCGATTCTATCCTTGAGCTTCCTAAGAAACTTTTCATTATCCTGCTCAGCGTCTGTGACCAGCTTCTTGATCAACATGTGCCTCTCCAGAGGCCTGAGGTGACCCACTGTTATACACCTGAATGGCACATCTCCATCCGAGTGTTGATATCCCTCAGGTTGGCACACAAAAGGACACTTATGGATAGAGGTTTTCCCAAAACACTATAGCTTGGCTTATGATGAAATACATTCCCTAAATACCTAGCTAGTTACTTTTCTATTTGACCATGTTGAGATGTATTCACGACTATTCTTTTATACAACTCGCGAGTCATTCGTGAGTCCCGGTTGATGCAAGTCGTGAATCCTTGTATTTGCGGGTTTCCCTTATGATTAGTCATGAATCATTCACGGGTTGCTCTACTACATGCCCGCGAATGTGTCTCTTAACATTAAAACATAAAACACACGCTAAACGGAGATTAGTTAACTCATTTAACTTAATTTCCTTAACTGCTACAACTTCCCCAACCTTCAAGAACTGCCTTATTTCACCCATATAAATACAGGCCTTGGGGAGGGTGTTGGATAGAGACACTTGGAGAGCAAAGTTATGCTGGTGGATTGTTGACAGAAGTCTTTGCAGCAATGAAACTCAGAATCCTTTGGTTGCAGAGGAGTTCTTGTCTCAGACGTTGGGTTGTAACCTTAAAATCTTTCCATTATTGATAATAAAGAGATTACTTCTTCCATATGTGTTTCATGTCTTATGGTTTGATAAATGATTATATTTCAGTATAATATGTGTTTTATCTAACCTGCTTATATATATATGGATCATCTTGTATCTGGAAGAGTGCTTCTTGACAGGTGAAAGAGGAGCAATCTTGAAGACTTTGGAAGTGGAACAGAGAGGAAGAGGATAGCAAGAATCGACCTTCATTTAGCAAGTAAGTCCTTCTAACCCTCCTATTTCCTATTCTGTACTTTAGAAGTCAATTGTCTGCAAGTAATTGAGTATGTTGGTAACCCTAAACCTATCGTTATTAGGTGCATAATCTTGTACAATAGAACTGGTGACTCCACTGGGGATAGCCTAGACTATTGTAGGTTGCCTCTATCCTCCTGACTAGTCTTTGCCTGTGAGTCTGTTTCTGATTTTTATCCTGGTTCTTATTTTCTTTAGCATTTGAAAGTCTTTGGGATTTTTCTTGATTTTTTGAGAAAAAATTTATACCCATTCGCGAGTTGGATTTCTAGACAGTCGCGAATACTAGTTTTCATTCGCAGGTTGTAATACTAGACAGTCGCGCATCATTCACGACTTGCTCTCATACATAGTCGCGAATACTCCTGGAAATTGGGATTTTTAAGTGAGAGTTTGCTTGTTCTTTCCTTGGTATAATCCCTGTTTTCTGAGAAGATTTTCTTTAAGAATGCTGTAGAGTTTGTTTGAATGCCTCAGGTGATCACACTTCGTGCTTCTTGAAAACCCTTGAGTCTTTTGTTCTTGATTTATTTACTATTTGCATCCTGAAGTATTTTGGCATGTTTCGGTTGTGGGTTAAAGTGTCTTAGTCCTCATCAGTGATCAGGGTCTTGGGCTCTATTTTTTATTCCAGTCTGTCTTCTGACAGTAGCTGGTTGTCACTTGCCTTTGTAAGTCTACAATGATTCTTTTTCATTGTTTGCACCCAAGATAGGGTTCGTAGCCTTCCTTCATTGGTTGTCTTTTCGTTCTGTCAGCCTGTTTGCTTCAGTTTGTGGATTTTATACAGTTTATAAGTTTCAAGTTTACTCAAGTAGAGTGCATTGTAGATGCATAGTAGATTTTTGAGCATTTTTAAACGTGAAAAGAAACATAGTTAACCTTTTGCATTGTGATTTTGCATAAGTAGTGTTTGTTTCATTTTAAAAATATTATCTCAAAAAACTACAAAAATATAGGCTTAGTTTCTTTCATTGTTGCTTTCAATTCATCAATATGCATTTGCAAGAAAATAAAAAGAAGTTTTTTTTTATAATGGTAATTTTTCTTTGAATACACCTTTGCTTTCATTTATTTCTTGTTTGAGTCAAAACACCATATAGCATATCACTCCGTTACCTCTTGAGTAAAGAACAACCCTCTAAAATAAACGCATAAATTAAAATTTACTAGTAAGTTTTTATTTTTAGGGGCCTTTCACCTACTAGCTTAGGCTAGACTTGTGGGCTAGGAAGTGTAAACTTCCCACAAGTTATAAAACTCAGACGTAGTGGAACTTTCTTTAGGTAAATCCTTGAATTTATCACTGTATCTGGGAAGCTCCTCTCAAACGAGAGTTAAGCACTAGTCCGCGTGGAGGCTTGGACGGAGGAGATAACCCTCCGAATCCTTGTCAAAGCGTAACCCAGGAATTTTACGCATCTGGGGATTCTATCCTAGATAGAGTTTCGGGCTCAGCTACCCTACCCATGCGTACGATTTCGGCTGACGACTGTCCCCCCAGACTATTGATACTGCCAAGGTATCCTTTAGTCTCTTGTCTTTTTAGGGTTCATACCTAGGTAAACCAGAAGGTTATTTCTGGTTCACCTTGAACGGGCTTGGAAGGTAACCCTTGTTGAAAATGTAGGAGGGCGGTGAGTGATTCCTCCGCTTGTGCCTAAGAACCACTTCAAGGACGCCAAGTAATCGTTCATCAGCTTTCTTCAGGAAAGTATATCTTTTTACCCTGGTTTGATTGCTTGAGACTCTAGGAATTTTTTTAGTGTATGCTCTGTGGTTTTGCCTATGTTTAGTTGGACTTAGGGTGTGATTAGTTAAATTTTTAATTCTGGAGAACCAACCTGTTAGAAGGTCAAGAAGGTTGAGAAACCTTCCTCCTATCACTGCATTGGAGCCTCCACCTTTACCTCAAAAGCGGAGATTAGACAGAGAGGGTTCATTTGAACCTGTAGGAATAAGTGAAGTTCTTGGTGTACCAGAACTCATTGCTAACCGTTTCAATCTTGAGACAGTCGACATAGAAGAATTGCAGACTGACGAGTTTGCAAGAAATTTTAAAACCCCCTTGACTGATTTAAATGATCCTGTAATCGTGCAGGTTAGACCATTTGATTTACCAGTACTAGGTGTCCTTGTGGGTAGGACCATGTCTTCGGCGGAAGGAATTCCTTTTGTGTTCACCTCAACCATTCTGGTTGAAGGGGTACTACCTCCCCCGGTCAGTGCCCCTAGATCTAGTTTTCCTTCTACACCTTTGACTCCAGCGAGCCGGGTGGTCCAACCACCAGTTCACTCCAACATAGGAGTTACTTCTGGTGACATGGTTGTTGGCATCCCCAGTATACCTACCATTCCTTCTTCCTTTCCTTACACTACCCAGAGTGGTCTGGTAAGATCCTCGGCATTTGTTCAAGGATACCCTTGGAATGGGGGGCACATTCCCCCATCCAATCCATACATAGGTCCATCTCCTTCATATGTAGGAGTGCAGTTTGGGAGCAACACCTCTTATGGGAAAAGCTTCCAAACCCCTATTTCGGTCCCATATACGAGCTCTCCCTTTTCGTTGTTTAGAAGAGGGATACCTGCTCCAGTCTTTTAGAACCCTGCTTCTATGGGGATGGCCTGAACCACTTACACTACACCTCCCACCCAAAATCCTATGGCTTACAGATGGAATCTGTTTCAAAGCAACCTTCCCACTTCACAACCGGTGGCTGGGGGCAGCCCCACTTTTTCCCATGGGCATTCGGGGGCAGGTTCCTCCAATCCCCAAGCTGGCACATCTAGTGCCCCGGTTAGGCCCAAACTTCCTTTTCTGGCAACTTTAAACTTGCTAGACTTGTCAAAATTGATGAATGAGCCGGTGAGGCATGACCCCTTGTGGCCACCTGTTCCCACCAAGTTGCCCTCAGATATCCCTATGTTCCAAGGTAAAGCTAGTGAAGATCTTGGGGCACATGCCACCACTTTCCACTTATGGTGTTCTTCCAATTTGTTGAATGCGGATTCAATTAGATTGAGACTATTCCAGAGGACCTTGACAGGTATGGCTGCAAAATGGTATATTGGATTGCCTTCTGCTGCCTTTAGTAGTTTCTGGGATTTGGCTACTGCTTTCCTTAGCTACTTTCAGCTTCCGGTTCGATACAATTTCAGAATGGACTTGTTGTCTACTTTTAGACAAAACAAGGATACCCACATCTCGAATCATATCCAAGAGTGGAGGAGGTGAAAGAGTCTTATCAAAGCCACCATTCCTCCTGAGTTTCTATTATAATGGTTCCTTAAATCACTGCTGTCATACATATCTAAGGATGTTTCCACATCAGGAGTAATGACTGAAGAAGAATCCATACTGAGGGCCCAACAGCTAGACTTGATCTATTCATAGTCTGGGATCTTATATGACATCATCCCCGAGGCATCAAGGCCTTCACACGAAGTGGAGAAGCCTAAGCCTAGACCCCATGCTGATGGTGTGGTTGGGTTCGTTAACACTCCCACTATAGAGTCTTTGACTAAACAACTTCACCAATTGTCTGTCAAACAGTCTACGGCGGAGGTAGCAAAGGCTGCCCCCGCCCGACAGGAAGAAAAATAAGCGTAAAAAGGGAGAGGGAAACCAAAACAAGCCAAATCCCGCAAACAATGCTGATGGGGGAAAAAAATAAAAGAAGAAGGTCAAGTTCCCTTGTAAGTTGTGCCAAGAGGACCACCTTACTCACCTTTGTCCCCTTATGGATCAAGCCCAGAAGCTGCTCAAAGCTCAACAACCGGCTGTCCTAAAGGATCCTTTTCCCCAAGGGCAGAACTCTGCTTCAGCTTCTAATGTAGCAGGGGGCACTCAAACTGCCCCTAACCCTAATTATATCAACATGGTTCGATCTTTGACTTTTTTGCAAACCAGGAACAAAAACTATGAGAACGAGACTCTTGAGAAGGGTAAAGCTGTAGGTGAACCTTCCAACCCTCTCACAATTGAGAATCCTGCCGAAACTATGCCGAAGATACCGAAAGGTGTTTTCAAGAAGACCTTGCATAACCCCAATGCTAGGGCTACTTCAAACTACTCTGTGGTTGAATATTTAGCTCAAAACCCGTGTGCAATGTCAGCTTTAGAGGTGTTACATAGTTGTCCTACCCAACGGGATGCTCTTTTAGCAGCTTTAGGTAGCATGGATTCCTCGAGTCTCATGGCAAAATTCAATCTATCTGATGTAAAAATTCGCTTGCCTTACCATGTAGCCCTATCAATAGATGTCATCCATGGTGGTAAGACCATTGGAAGGGCAGTTGTTGATGAGGGAGCCTCTACATGTGTTATGTCCCTGGCCTGTTGGAAAGCTCTTGGATCCCCAGAGCTGGTCCCATCAAACACTCTACTTACTGCTTTTGATGGAAGGTCCTTCCGTCCTCATGGTATCCTGCCGAATTTTGAGATTTAGTTAGCAGGAAAAGAAGTGTCTGTTGAAGTTGAAGTGATTGATGCTCTCTTGGACTACAATTTGCTTCTGGGAAGGAATTGGACTTATGCAATGTCTGCTATTGCATCGGCTGTTCTTCATGTCGTGGTTTTTCCACATGAGGGAAAGTTGGTTACTGTTGACCAACTTGATTTTCCCAGAAAAGGTCGTTTAGAGTCTAAGGAATCCACTATGCCATTGGTTGATCAGGCCAAACCTGCTCCACAGAGCTTGGGGGCTGGAATGTATGCATCATTAATGGGAACATTCGATCTTCCAGCCCTGGTGAACTACATTGGTTCTACTAGTGTGGGGAAGTCCATTGATATGGTTGTCGATAGGACTGATCCTTGGGTCCTCCCAACTCCCCATGAACCAGAAGTGCCCTTATCGGTAGTGGAGGTAGCTTATCAAGCCATCACTGAAGCCACTATTGATCCCACTCCAGATCCTTTATCAGTCTCAGATGATCTGGAAGAGGTCTATTTGCTCGCATGGGAAAAAAAATCTTTGCATTCCATAGATTGCTTAGATACCATTTTACCTTCCGATGAAGCTATTCTGGAAGCCATGAGTGGACGTGATAAGATTTGTGAGGATCTTCATCATTGATCCTATTTTCTTCCAGAACTAAGCAATATAGAAAACCAAGAGTTTAAAGTGAGACTGTTAGAATATATGTAGGTACCTATCAACCCTTTGCCTAGGGAAGGGGTGTTTGCTGAGGGGAATATGGCAAACATTTCCGCCACTATACCTATCAATATCTCTGTGAACCCAGATGTCGTGGAAAACATCTATATAGGTGCAAACTGCTCTCCGAAGGAGATTGCCATCTACACTGCCCTTCTCAAGGAATTCCGCGATATCTTTGCCTGGTCATATGAGGAGATGCCAATCATTGATCCATATATTGTCCAACATGAAATCCAAACCTATCCTGATGCCAAACCGGTTCGACAGAAATTAAGACCCGTGAACTCACGTAAAGCGGTGGTTGTGAAGGCAAAAGTTGAAAAGCTGTTGAAAGCTGGTTTTATATATCCCATAGTTTTCACTGAATGGGTGTCCAACCCTATTCCTGTTGATAAAAAGAAAGGGACTATTCATGTTTGTACAGAATTTAGACACCTTAATAAAGCCTATCCTAAGGACAACTACCCCACACCATTTATTGACCAGATCATAGATGCATGTGCGGGGAGTGAGGTGTTTTCGTTTATGGATGGTTTCTCCGGATACAATCAAATCCAAATCAAACTAGAAGACCAGCATAAAAATGATTTCATTTGTCCTTCGGGTACATTCGTGTATAGAAAAATTCCCTTTGGATTGAAAAATGTTGGGGCTACCTTTCAACGAGCCATGAACTTTGCTTTTCATGACATAAAAGCCATTGTTGAACCATACCTTGATGATCTGCCTGCACGTTCTCGCAAGAGGATCCAACATCCAGATCATTTACGGTTAATTTTTGAATGATGCAGATATTATAAAATTCGCTTGAATCCCCACAAGTGTGTATTCTGCGTCGAGTCAGGTAGATTACTCGGATTCATTGTCTCTAGTAGACGCATCGAGGTGGATCCATTGAAAGTTGAGGCCATTGTAAATCTGCCTCCTCCTCGTTCTCTCAGGAAACTTCAAATCCTGCAAGGAAAGTCTTACTTTCTTCGACGTTTTATCATTAATTATGCCAAGATCACTAAAGGTTTCATGCGCTTGCTCAAGCAGGACACCCCATTTGTATGGGATGAAACCACACAACTTGCGTTCGAGGCATTGACAAAAGCTTTGTTGCCGGCTCCTTTATTACGTCCACCATATTATTCTAGGGATTTCATATTATATCTGACTGCGTCAGAGTCGACCATTGGGGTAGTACTAGTCCAGGAGGACGATAAGCTCGTTGAGCATGTTGTCTATTATCTTAGCCGTGCTTTGGCCGGACCTGAGCTTAGATACTCCCACGTCGAGAAGTTATCCTTAGCAGCTGTTTATGCTGTTCAGAGGTTGCACCATTACATTTTACTGAGGACCACAACAGTAGTGGCGGATGTGAATCCGTTCCAATATGTTTTATCCCGACGGATCATTGGCGGAAAATTTAACAAGTGGATATTCATTCTCCAAGAGTTTGACTTGGATTTCCAATCTACTAAGTCTAAAAAGTCCTTAGTTTTTGCTGAGCTAATAGCAGAATTTCCCAGTGAAGAGAATGTAGTGGTTGAGGATGACTCATTCCCAGATGAGCACATCTTCCTGATATCCACCTCTGATCCTTGGTACAAGGATATTCTTATATATCTCCAGACTTTGAAGTATCCTACCGCTTACTCTAGGGAGGAACGACGTAAGTTACGCCTTCATGCCAAGAACTACCTCATTATAGGAGATACATTATATCGACGAGGGGTAGATTCTGTCTTGCGTCGCTGCCTTGCTCATGATGAAGCGGAGATTGTCCTAAATGATTCCCATAGTGGAGTGTGCAGGGGTCATTTATCTGGGTTAGCAATGGCCTAGAAGATATTGCGTGCCGGTTATTTCTGTCCCACGATCTTCAAAGATTGTGTGGAAGCTATTAAGCGTTGCCATCCGTGTCAGCTTTACACCAGAAAAATACGGTCACATCTTGCTCCGTTATTTCCTGTTGTCTCGGTAGGCACCTTCATGAAATGGGGGATCGATTACGTGACGTGCAACCGAGTCTCGGCTGGGGGTCATAAATACATCATTGTCATTGTTGACTATTTTACGAAATGGACAGAGGCAATGCCTACTTTCAAAGACAACGGGGAAACAGTGGATTTATTTGTTTTCAATCAAATTATCACAAGGTTTGGTATTCCCAAAGTGATTGTCACTGACCATGGCAGTCATTTTCAAAATAACATGATGACGAAACTGACTACAATGCTCGGATTTAGACAAGAACATTCTTCTCCATACTATTCGCAAGCTAATGGTCAGGTTGCGGCTGTCAACAAGACTTTAAAAACTATCCTTAAACGGACAATTGATGCAACCCGTTCTAATTGGCACATCATGTTATATCCTGCTCTTTGGGCTTACATAACTAATGTTAATACTGCCATGGGTTATTCCCCTTTCCAACTCGTTCATGGGGTGGAAGCAGTTACTCCGATTGAATGCGAAATCCTGTCTTTGAAGATAGCCATTCATGTATTACCTGATACGACTGAGCTTGAAGAACTTCTGGTACACTTAGAACACCTTGATGAGCAACGTAGAGATGTGTTGACTGCAAATCAGGCTCATAAAAATAGGGTTAAATCTCAATATGATAAAACTGTCAAACCTAGGGTTTTCTCTGAAGAGGAACTTGTCCTGCTTTGGGACCAAGATAAAGAACCCCTGGGGGCAGGAGAATTCAAGGCTATGTGGTTAGGACCCTATGTCGTGTCAAAGGTATTAAGTAAAGGTGCATATGAATTAGTATATTATGATGGGAATAAACTGCCTGAGCCTAGAAATGGGGTCTACTTGAAGAAGTACTATGCTTAGGCCTAGCACTTTTTCTTGTATTTTTAGTGTATGTATTTTTTATGTACATTAGGTTGTCAGTTTTGTTTTTTATATTATCTGCTGGTTGTTGCAGATGTCTCTCAAAATGTATATAGGTTTTGCTGATGGCACCAGCCGTCACACTTGTAACCTGACTTCAGCAACATGGGTTATCTATTCTCCCTCAGGACAGCTAGTTGTCGTGGGTGGCGCTTGTCTTGGTCCTGCTTCTAATAATGTTGCTGAGTATAGGGCTGTCAATGAGCTCCTATGGGATTCTTTGTCATGTGGCATTACCCAGCTTGAAGTCTGTTTGGATTCTCAGTTAGTAGTTTCCCAGCTCAATAGAGCTTATCAGGTACGGAATCCTATCTTGTTACGTCAGTTTATGCAAATTCATTTACTGGAAAGACATTTTGAAGTTATTACTTTCAATCATATTCCACGAAACCAAAATTCATTGACTGATGCATATGCTAATTATATTTTGGATTGGCATCTCACACACATTTCATAAAATATACAGCAAACATATAAAAAACACTTGTAAATAAGCTGACAACCAAACATCAATATATATATGTAAAATATCTGTCTGTAGATAGATCGAGTCTGATCCGTAGATCCAGTCATATACAAAATATAAAAAATGTGGATCATAATCCATCAAAATGCCCTAGGTCTAAGCTAGACCGCCTTGGCCACTAGGACCACCTTGGTCCCCATGATCTCTATGCACACTGGCTTCCTCAGCCTCCTCGGCCTCGGCAGCCTCCACCGCATCTCTATATACAAGTACTGCTCTAGCTACTCGCCTGAACAGACGTAGCCAAATCGGTGGAACCCCTACTACAAATTCCTGCATGGCTATAGGTATATGCTCAATCCGTATCATAGGTACTCATTGGGTCAGCCTGGCCAGCTTCCCCTCTAGTACCCAGATCAATCCTGGGTCTCCCCCTACAACCGGATGCACGAACATACGAGGGTGCCCTTCAGGGCGGACTGGTCCAATATCTACATTTTGACACATGAATAGGATTAAGACTTGTACATATGTATATATTCTATCATTGGAAAATTCATAAAAATTTGAAAATGATAAAAAATTAAAAATTACTTACCCATCTCGCCCCATATTCCTCCTGGAGGGAGGACAAGGTCAGGATCACCTCGGAAATCCATCCCGGCGTATGGAAACTTCTCTAGCGCCAGCAGCTATCGTTCCTACCATGTATAAAAGTCATCATCGTAAACGTTGTGTACTATGTCTCCTCCACCTTGACGGAGGAAGATGTCTCCCCACCAGCTCAGCCTCGGCTGAGGCAGAGACCTGACCTGTAGTGGTATAGCAGGGCTCATGGCTGGTACTCTCTCGAAGAAGAACGCCACTAGTATGCTGGCATAGCCAAAATTCTTGCGTCTTCCCCTTTTACAGTCGGATAGTTGTCTCTTCATGATGGGGAGCACTCCCGAGCACCAATCATAGAGAGCACCTCTAAAGCAGTCCACTACCACCCTCATTTGATTCCTAGTGGCCATATGTAATCCTGTTGACCCTGCAAGTCTCACAATGGTACTAGCTAATACCTGGAGTGTGAAATCGTGGATGTCTTCTATAAGAACACTGCTGCCCTTCTTCTACGTACCCGGTGAATAGAATATGTCAACATAGTTTTGGACACTCAAGGGGTCCCCGCGCTGGCCAGTTCCCTCCAAATTCACCGGTGCCCCCTATTGTGACAACCCGGAAATGAAATATATATCTTCCACGGTAAGCTTTAAGGTATCACCTTGAAGATTGAACATCCCCATGTCATGATCCCAGTAATTGACCATGAATTCCAGTAAGCAGACATTTGCCCACATGGGCGATGTACAAAAGAATTTCAACAGTCCGCATGTCCTCAATGCTTGGATGGTGGGCACGCTTTGGAGCACCGCATGATCCATTATTTCATGTTCTCTTTCTCTCCACTCCAACACCATATTTTTCCTGGAAAATACAAGTAATTGAGTTCAGTATTCCATAATAAAATTTTTAAAATCTTGTATATTTTTAAAGTTTTGCCCCATCACACAACATTCATGACTGTCCATTGGGGCAGGTTGCGGATCATTCGTGGCTGTCTAGTTAGACAACCCACGAATGAAACATGTATTCGCGACTCTTACGCTTAGCAACCCACGAATGCGCTTTGCAATAGTTTGGGATGATGAAATATACTGAATTCAACATAAAATCTCATATTTGTTTGGTTCAAATTTGTTAGAATATAATCCGTTAGGGATTATTGTAAATAAATAAAGAAAACTAAATAGTCAAGAAGCTGAAAAGGCTGGGCGGAAGGTGAAACACAACCGTCCCATGAAATTGTATAAATATATGCATTTGGCTATGTAATATATTGAATCGGGAGTTATTACCAACAAGTGGTATCAGAGCCAAGCTCCATAACTCCTGCTTGCATGCCTGCCATTCTCCTGCTTCCTCTGTTGGTTCAGCTCTAGCATATGCCCTCTGTGTCCTCTTGCCAGGAGACGTTTCAAGAATTTCTGCCCGCAGCCTAGAATTTGCCAGTCTGGCATATTCTCTGAATGCATATTATTACTATGCATGAGAGTTGAAGACTCTGTTTGCTGGAAACCCTAGTTTTATGAGTGAACACCGTGGAGTGCGACTGCCCTCTTATCTTCATGAAAACCAGCGTTGAATATGCTGCGTTGTAATCTTGTGATGCGAGTTTGTATATGCTGCGTGCTGTATTGGAGATCACTGGTGCTCTCCACCTGAATATTGTAATTGAGCTGGTGCTCTCCCTCAAGACTGCTTTGAAGATTGAATGCACAGAGACTGTTGCTGAAGAACGTTGCAAGTTCTTGAAGCTGTGTGAAGCTGAGTTGAAGGTTGTCTTCGTTGAAGGCTGAAGATGTCTGCGTGGAGGAATTTTATGCTGTGTATCTGATAAGCTGAGACCTGTGATTGCCTGAGAGGAGCTGTAAGTTTATGCTGCGAGCTGTGAGCCACCATGGTGAGTGCGTTGAAGACTGATATGAAAATATATGTTAAAGGCTGCGATATAGTGAGAAGACTGCGTGGAGGAAGAAAACCCTAAACTCCAGACTACTGCTTGCCTTGCTGGTGCACTTCTTATTGTGTTGTTTATTGCTAAAAATTTGTTTCTTCTGGGACGTTTCTCAAGTCTTATCATATTGAGAAAGTTGAAGAGGTTTCTCCAACTTCTTCGTGTCATTTGTTGTGCGATTTAGTAGTATGTATAGAATAATTTGACCTGAATTAGGTTGTCGTGGAAGCTGTGTGATGATCAACTGGTGGTGCGCTGAGCATGGAAGCTGTGCGTTGAGCCTTCTGTAGTTTTACTACATCTGAACTGCTGCATGTTGGAGCTGCGTTTTGTACACACTCATATCAGGGAGCTGCAATTTCATGAGTTTATAATCTGAAGACTGATATATATCTATTACGTTGGATCCTGCATGGAGAAACTGTGCTGTGCATTCTATTGTATTTGCAGTCACGATAATGTATGCTGCATGAATGGTGAAGCTGTGCACCATTACCTGCGTGTAGTATTGCCGCGACTGGTGTGAAGTGCATGTAGTATTGACTGTGACCTCTCATCTACACTGACTGCGACCTCTCATCTACACTCTTTCCCATAGCCTATTTGTGTAGATGCTGTAATTGGAGATTGATGGCTCTTTCCTTTTCCTTTGCGTTGGAATGAAACCCTAATTTCTATGCATGGAGTTTAAGTGAAAAGTCTGCAAATATTTTCATTTGCATTGTTTGAAAGAGGCCCATGACCTGGCTTTTGTATTGAAACTTTGATATAGATGTAAATACTAGTGCCTTCTCTCATATGTGTGAAGGATGATGGGTGGAATGGGCCCATGGACGCTGCAAATTTGAATTAAAGTGCATAAAACCCTAGTTTTGCCCTAGTTCCAAACTAATATAATGAATACTGATATAATGTATGCTACTGATATAATGTATGCTGCCAGACTAATATAATGCATGCTGTGATTTGAGACTGTGTAATGGATGCTGAGATTTGAGAAATTCTTATGCGATTGATATCATACTGCATAAAACCTATCTTTTATGCTGGAGATTGCTGGCTACGTTGGAGTGTGATTGATATCATATATTGAAGACTGCATAATACCTATCAGCATATCACATCTGCGACCAAGTTGAAGAGCTGCCTGAGTGGAGCTACGTGGAGTTGAATGTGAAGATTGTTGCTGCGATCCAAACAATTGTTGCTGCTAATCACTTGATTTTGCAGGGTATATAGTCTGGTGCTTTATTTTTGTGCACTTATATCATTTTCACACTAATATATTAGCTTTTGGTGCCTCCACATATTGTATAAAAAAAAGGAATGCTGCTGTATATTTCAAGCTAGTGATTGATATATTTTGTATACTGAAGAAGCGTATGTATGACTGATATATTTTGATATATTTTGTATTGACTGATACATTTGCTATAAACTTGCATTGTATTCACCTTGGCAGAGACTGTAGACCTGCAAGATTATTATTTTTCTTTGTAAATTACACTAACAGTTGTAAAAATGCAATGTATAGCATCTATTGTCGGTGATGTCTTCACTGGCAAGGAAACATATCCAAAATGGTCTAGAAAGATCAAGAAATCAAGCGAGCCTGTCGAAGAATCCCTTGAATTTGTTCAGAAAACAAAGAATCTATTCAAAGACCCTTCCAAGGGAGATTGCAGCAAGAGAGGCAGAGGGGGCAGAAACAACTCCAGAAAAAGATCAAAGTGCAAGCGTTGTGGAAATACTGGGCACACATAAGATCAGTGTTGGGCTTCATGGGACTCCATCAAAGACAAGCATAACCAGAAGAAAGATGACCAAGATGCTAGTAAATCTTCTGATTCTTGTATTGTTGCACATTGTAATCTTGGATTTAATGAAATGACTTCACTTTCATCTTATAAATATTGTTGGCTGCTTGATACTGGTGCAACATCACACATGACATTTAGAAAATATTGTTTTGAAGAACTGAATGAAACAATAGATGGCATAGTTTACTTTGCAGATAAGTCAATTATTAAACCAAAGGGAATGGGCACCATTCGACAGAAGATGCCTGGATTCCCTGATTTCTTGTTGAAGAACGTTCTCTATCTTCCAGAGTTGCAGAGAAGCCTGCTGTCCTTGGTGGAAATTCGACAGCAAGGCCAT
>LPNX010695569.1:75620-108720 GCA_001517045.1 Pseudotsuga menziesii
TCCTCCTACTTCACTTGAACAAGAGGTTCAACTGGATGATGTGACTGAGAGAATTGAAAGAATCTCAATCAATGATGAAGCAGCACCAGCTGATCAACAAGGACCATCACGGAAGATTCCAAAATGGGCCACAAAGACACTTGAAAGTGTCCATCCAGATGAAGTTGGAAAGACAGGAACGAGAAGTTCGAAAAGACAAGAAGATGGAGGAGAAGCAGATAATTCAGGTGATGACATGGATGTATCATTTGATTGTGAATTTAATTTATCTGCTAACTTTGAACCAACTTCCTTTGAATAAGCTTCTACTCGTGTTGAGTGGAAAGAAGCTATGCAAAATGAGTATGATGCACTCATAAAGAATGGAACTTGGAAGCTGATTGACCCTCTAGTTGGAACCAAACCAATTGGCTGCAAGTGGGTGTACAAGAACAAATACAAATCAGATGGCTCACTTGAGAAGCACAAAGCGAGGCTTGTAGCAAAAGGCTATGCACAGAAATAAGGAATTGACTATGAAGAAACTTTTTCTCCTACAACAAAATGGGCTACCATCCGTACCTTACTCTCTTTGGCTACTCAGAAAGGGTGGAAAGTTCATCAAATGGATGTGAAGATTGCTTTCTTGAATGGAGACTTGAAATAGAATGTCTTCATGTCTCAGCCAGAAGGATTTGTTGTGAAAGGAAAAGAACAGAAGGTATGCAAGCTTGGCAAATCCTTTTATGGCCTAAAACAAGCGCCTCGCGCATGGTATGAAAAGTTAACCGAGCATCTTTTGAAGTTAAATTTCGAACATTTTGATCTTGATGATGCAACACTGTTTATAAAGAAAGTTGGAAGATCTATTGTGTATCTTGTGGTGTATGTAGATGATCTTTTGATGACAGGGAACAATGAGAGCTATATATCATCCATAAAGAAAGATTTGAAAAAGATCTTTGAAATGACAGATATGGGACATCTCCACTATTACTTAGGAATTGAAGTCACTCAACATCCTAAGTACATATTCCTATCTCAGAAAAAAATATGTTGGAGAACTACTAAACAAATTTTGCATGACAGAATGCAATCCTATATCTACTCCAATGGAACAGAAAATGAAGCTCACATCAAGCGAATGAAAAGCATTTGAGGATGCGACCAAGTATCGACAACTTGTAGGAAGTCTTATCTACCTTACAACAACTAGAGCAGATATTTCTTATGTTGTTGGCATACTTTCAAGGTTCATGCATAAACCTTGTGAAGGACACTGGTCAGCTGCAAAAAGAGTTCTAAGATACTTGAAGGGGACTCAAGACGTTGGACTCAAGTACTCTAAAGTGGATGACTTCAAACTTATTGGATACTCAGATTCAGATTTTGATGGCGATAAGGAGACAGGAGTATCAACTTCTGGATACACTATGAGTCTTGGATCAGCAGCTGTCTCATGGAGATCATGCAAATAGTCAGTTCCGGAAGATTCAACAACAGAAGCAGAATATGTGGCTGCAGCTGAGGCAATGAAAGAAATAGTATGGCTCAGGAAGATACTTGAAGATTTGCAAGAAAAACAAGAGAACTCCACTCCATTGTTGGTCGACAATACTTCTGCAATCAAGCTAGCTAAGAATCCTAGATTCCATGATCGAACCAAACACATGAACACAAAGTATCATTTGATTCAACATCATGTAGAGGCCAAGACAGTCCATCTTCGACATTGTTCCACAAATGATCAAGTTGCAGATAGCTTCACCAAAGCGCTTGGACGAGAAAAGTTTGAAAGATTCAGAAACATGCTTGGACTTATGAACACCCCTTCGGATTAAGAGGGGGATTGTTAGAATATAATCCGTTAGGGATTATTGTAAAGAAATAAAGAAAACTAAATAGTAAGGAAGCCGAAAAGGCTGGGCGGAAGGTGAAACACAACCGTCCCATGAAATTGTATAAATATATGCATTTGGCTATGTAATATATTGAATCGGGAGTTATTACCAACAAAATTGAAGGGTTTCGGGTGTAGAATTACCTGAAGCTGACGGATTCCAATTCTTACGGTCCAATTGTCCACAGTGATTGATCAAAGGTAGAGGGTAAAATTTCCTTTTTGGTTCAAAAAGTTCAAATGGTGAGAAATGTTTTAATTTTCAAGCTACTTATAGAAATAATATTTCTTAAAGTGGGTCTTTTTATATAGTTTGAAATGTCAATTCACTAATATCACCCTTTTTGTGCCTTGGAATAGGTTTATCCATTTTTACAAAGTGTTGTTGCTTCTATAGGGTGGTTTTTGTTATTTCTGACACATGTTGGCATCTTATCACTCCACATTAACCTTAGTATGTAACATTTTGCCACAGACTATGGTATTCTAAGCCATTAGTCCCTTATCTCTACCATTGTTCTTCCGTGGCTAGGGTCCTTATTTCATGAGTATCATCTTTATATGCCCTTGTCATCCTTTGGTACTCATACCGTCACTGTTTCAGGCCCAGGGGTTTCCTCATAGCTATTTTTCACGCCAAATAGAGCTTCTTATGAATATTTTTTTACAAGCTATCCCTTTATAGGACTCCCCTCCCTTATGGAGTTTCTTTAGGCCCAGGTCTGACTCCTTCAATACAGACTTGACTACTGAGTTATCTCGTCCGTTCAAGCTCGTTAAGAATATGTGAACGAGCATCTGCATTGGTGGTAGGTTATCTCTTTCTCAGACCATGCGGAATAATACGAGAAAGGATCACTCTCTTTTCTTTTGAATTGAGAAGAGTATTCTCAGGTATAGGTTTATCACTTTTCCATACCTGAGGGACTAAACTTACGGAAAAGGAACACTCAGTTTGAGCTTAGTTTTCTCTTTTTCGTGCTCTGGACCCAAACATGAAAAAGATTTCAAGTGTACTTTGTGTCTTTGTCATGCTCATTAAACACTAAAGAACAAAGCAACGAGTTTATTGTTGTCAGCCCCATTTCTCGTAACTAAATGGATCTTTCTGAGTGAGCTTGCTTTCCTTCACACTCGTAAAACTCAAGCTACTTATGCTGTTCTGGAAGGAGCGTTGGGTAGGTGGTAATTTAACCTTTTTTGGACCTCCCTGACTAAGTACGAAAAAGGTTCACCTTTTCTTCTTCGGAAGTTAAGAGAGTTCTTCTGTGGTTTGTTTTATACTTTTTCGGCCTCAGGAGACTAAATTGGAGGAAAAAGGACCCCCCTAGAGTCTTCTTTGTCGTTTTCAGACTCTCTAAATGTGAAAACACCGGCTAAGCATCTACTAGTTTGGGCTCATTAAATCCATGAATCAGTGACACTATCAAGCATTATTTTCCCATCTCTTCAAGCTTGTTAAAAAATGAAGAGGGAACCGAGTTTACTTTCCTGGACTCGTTAAAATTTAACAGGGAAGGTAAGGAAGAAGTTTTCTCTTGTTTTTAGTAATGGTAGCATGTCATCCTTGAACATAGCACTCTTTGCTTTCTGATATCCATGTTTCAGTGTGTACTTGTGTTCAGCTATCACTTTGGGTTTCTTACTCTTCCTCTTGTCCGTTATACCCGGGGAATCTGATCATGTCTCCTACATGACATATAAGTCTAGTTGTTCTATCTATCCGTTATTCGCTACCTTGGGTCATCTCTGTGTTGTGCTCATTGTTCAAGGACTCTACCCAATGTCTGATCTATAACCTGATCCCATCATTGTTATATATATTATCTATTTGTGTCTCCCTTCTTTTGCCCAGTTCCTAGTCACTCTTGTGATCCATTGGAGGATTTGTTTCCTTCCTTATCACAACATGTTTCCGTTTTCAGTACTTCCTGATGGCGAAAACCTAGAGTTTTGACGATCATACCTCAGGATTCACTTCCATCATTGGTGAATTCCTTTGCTTCAGTTGCCAATTATCCCTTATTGGTTGACAAACTGTTGAATCCTTTCCATGTTCGACTTCAGCTTACCCTTATTCACATGGCTTGGATTGTACTGGTTCTTTGGGATATTTTATGAAGACCTTAGTTCACACGTATGGAATAAGTTGCGCAAGATTATGTTCGATCAATCTACATAGCTTCCAGATTTTTGAAGACTCATCATTATTGTATATTGTGGCTTTGATCCACCTTTGTAATATACATGGTTCTATACCCGTATCATATGATGTACTCAAATATTGTAAAGGAGCTAGTGTTCCAGTAAATTGAACATAGCATCCTCAGATGTAACTTTGTATATGACATTACTATGTATTTGTTTCAGGTACTCTCTCTGCTCCATTGGATTTCTAAGTTTCTCTAGAGCTAAATATTATAATGTATTTCGGCCATCGTTCCCCTCTGACCTCATACATTAGGGGGCATCTCTTATACACCTGAATGGCACCTCTCCATCCGAGTGTTGATATCCCTTAGGTTGGCACACAAAAAGACACTTATGGATAGAGGTTTGCCCAAAACACTATAGTGTCATGTCCTCTTAAATTGAACATTAAAAGTGTTGACCATGCTAAGTTCCTAGGGGCTCAAGTTGTTATTAATTATTCCTCCTAGGATACATTTTTACTAATAATTGTTCTAAGGCATGTATTTAATTTTATTTCAGCAATTTTAAATATTATGCACAATAATGATGTGGAATTAAGGCTGCCATGTCAAGAGGGTGCTTTGGGGAAAGCTAGTAAACTTTCCTTGGTAAAAATAAGAAAGTCCATGACAAAAGCAAGCAAGAGAATAAAGGGAAGTTTCCTAAAAGCATAAAAAGCAGAGAAAGGTAAAAGCAGGAAAGTTTTTTAAGGAAAGTAAGAGTTTCCTTATGAGCCAGGAAAAGCAGAAAGTTGTCATAACTCAAAAGAGGCATATTTTTACTAAGGGAGGGTGCAGTTTCTAAATGTGAAGGATGATTTGGAATTAGAAACAATTCCACATGGTCCTACTTGCCTATTTTCCCAAAGGGGGTGCTTTTGTGGCTAGGGTTAGGTCACCCATGGGGTTGACTTGCTCTCACAGGTCACCATTGGCCTCAACTTACTAAGAAGGCCATCCATAAGTCTATAAAAGATAAATTCAAACCCATTGCTTCAGTTTGGTTGATTATTTGATTGCTGAATGATTATGTGAGCATTACTTCTGAGTGTTGTGCCTCAGACTACTGGGAGATGAGCCCCAGCCTTCCATTCCCCTCTCCTTCCATCCCCTTCTCTTCTATTGTAGGTATGGAGCACTAAATTGCAGCCATTGAAGTATGATCAGAGTTATTTTCAGCCTCCAACATGTTCAGGTCGAGATACAGTGAATCCCACGCTTCACCTATGCTCACAGCCTCTTTTGTCGGTCATGTTCTGGGCCTCTTGCCCCTTTATTTTGAAAGCATATTTGTAATGGTCAGTAAATAATGTTATTTCTGTTATGTACTGTCAATATATTTTGAAAATTACATTTATCAGGTTGAGATATCTCAGACCCTGAAGGATATTATCTCAGTTCCATTAAAAGACTCTATTTTATCACTGTATGGGGGAATTGAGTGAATATGTGTGTTGTAATGAATATTTCATAATGGGGAAGGGATTCAAATAAATATTCATGTTCATAGAGTTCATAATTATCTCTTTTATAAATCTTAGGTTTCACAGAATTGAATTTAAGATGATTTATTAGCCTTTTTAAGACCCTAGCTAGATTACTAGTTTTTAATAACTAGTTTTACTGAAATTGATACAAAATAGGTTCTATAAAATCAAACTGAGCTCTGTCAGTTCCTGTAGGTCAGTAAAAGGCCTAGATTCCCATATCAATATCCAAAACAATTTTTTTTTTGGTTCATACCAGCCTTTTTCATCCTCGTCTGCGTAGGGTTCTCCTTGGCCAAAACTGCCAAAAATCCCAAATTCACCCGAAACTTATTAGAACTTTCCAGAACATAAATGAACTATATAAATCCTTTATTTATGTTATATTAATTCTGGAATAAACCTCTGCAAGTTTCGATAATCCCTTGGTTGAAACAGACCGAACTACTCTCCTTAGTTGCACAGTTTGGCTGCCCAGAAGCGTGGTAGTACGTTTCCGCAGTGCGGATTCTGAACCCTAAATGGAACCAGATATAAATGTGTTAGGGGAGAGGAAATTAAATGTCTTATTGTATTTGGTTTCTTCCCGCTTCTCACTCCTTTTGTCTGCAAAATTTCCCAAAATAAACCCCTTATTTTCCGAGTCAGAGAAGTCATTGTGTAAACTATTTCAAGTTCAGAAATTTTAATACAATTAACAGAATTGGAGAGTTTTCAGGTATGTACACCAGACTTGGAACATTACAGTGGTATCAGAGCACTTTCCTTGGCTCATTCTATGGAAAGTAACTCTCAGTGGAAAAGTAGCTCAGTAATATCTTCAAGTTCCAGTTGTGGAATTAGTTCCATTCATGGGAGATTTAGAATTTGAGTTGTATGAAGAAGAGCATTCAAAAATGGATGATCAGGAAGATTTAAGAATTTTGATGCAAATAACATTGAAAGGGATGAAATATGTATCCCAAAGCATCATTCAGACAAATCAAGAGACTAGAGAATTCCTTGCCAAGCAGTTGGCAAGCAAACATGGAAAAGGGAGTAGGAGTGTCTCTCAGCATGCAGGAAATAAATACAGAGAGTCTATGTTTTCAAAAACATTAACACATGTAGGTTCTTTGAATACCAATAATCCATCAAGAAAGGAACTAAGTTGTTCCACTTCTCAAAGTAAAGGAATAGAAAAGAGGACCAAAAGTGAAGATTTATTAGAGTCAATGCACATGATTTCTTTGAGAAATTATTTGGGTTTTCCCGAAAGAGAGATCAGCATATTTGCAGCATCCATGAGGGTGATGAATCACCAAATCATCCATCAGAAGGAGATGAAGAAGATCCATGCACAACTAAAGATCCAATAGTCCAACATCTAGTTGGTGGTAACGTGGAAGGTGAGATGAATCCAAATTTCTTTGTGGCCGATTTCAAGATAAGTGCAGAAGATATGGGGAAGATTGATGACGGTGAGACATATTTTGGATCTGATCCAAAAGATAAACATGATTCAGATTTACAGTCACCCCTTGAGCCTCACAAGGAAGTACAAAATGAGTACATCTCAGTAGGGTGTGAAGCAGAGAAATGGGTGGGTGAACAAGCCATCATAATTCCACCACACAAGGAGGAGAAAATCACACATGGTGAGTTAGTAAATTCTGATTTTTATGTGACATTGTGTAATTCTGATATGGCAGCCACTTCCAGTAAAGAGTTCAGAATGGTTGAGCCCCCTAGTGACGAGGTTCAAAATTCTGGTGTAAAAAATGAATGCAGTATGAAGGATGAAACTTTGAGAGAATATCTTTTTGGTGCACCAAGGATGAATGAGCAGTTAAATTGCAGCCCAAATTATGTTGTTGAGGAATTAGAATATGAATATATTGCAGAAACCACATATGGATCATATTTCAAAACCTCGAATGCACTGCATGAAATGGATCCAGAGATAGAAAATGAAGAGGAGGAACATCTACAAGAACCTCATCTTCTTGCAGGGTCATTGAATATGGATGAACAAAAGATCCAAGAGGCCCTGAAAATTCTCCATGACACTCATGCTTCAGTGTCAAAGATGTGTTGGGAAGCTGCTTTAATGGAAGACCAATCTTCCTTTGAAGCCATGGAGAATATCCAGGAAGCAATGTCCACAATCAAAGGTAATTTCTCACAATTGATTTCAGATAAAAATGACATGTTTGAGCTTGTTGAGTTATTGCGGGAAGCATCACTGCATAATGAAGAAAGTATTTGCATTTATGAAGAAGAGAAATACAAGTTGAAAGGTGAATTGTTGGCCACCCAAGATTCTTTGAGATACACTCAAAGTGCCCTCTTAGAATCACAAATGAAGATAGAACAATTCCAACAAGAGTGGAAAGAATTGACTGAATCCTCAATCTTTCCTGAGAGTCATCCCTTTTGGGTGAATGGCATGGAGGAACCTCATGATTGGGTGGACCATGAGGAGCATTCTATTCAGTATGTGCTTAAAGATTGTGCAGAACAGTTTTATGAGAACCAAGCACTTGATTTCTTTCCAAGGAAACTTGAGTTGTTCCTTGAAGACAGACACTCTCCCATGGAAGAGTGGGATGAGAGCACCCAATTTGGGCCATCCAATAATGAAAAAGTTGCAGCCATAAGTATGATTACTGAAGTTTTCAAAAATTCAAAGAAGGTTCACATTTCTTTCCCACATGTCATAGATTCAGAAACACCAATGGGGAACGAACAGTGGGTGAAGAAATTTTTCTGGTTTGTGTCACATGCACAACAGGGGGATCATGATTTGTCCCCATGGGAGATAGATCCTATTGTAGAAGAGATGGATCATTATAGACCATATAAATCAGCAATAAATATCTCTGATTCATCCACTGGATGGTTGGATAGAGGAATCATAGAAGAGGAAAATAGGGAAGGTAAAAAATTTATGTCTTGTTGCAAGAAATTTGTTTTTAATATTGCTGATTTCTCTATGATTTACAAGCAGCAGAAAGGACATGTGTGTGCAGCCACTTTTGGAAAGAAGGCATCAAATCTACACATACATTCAATGTGTGGGTCAATTGATGGATTTTTTCACCCTTGGATCAATGGCAGAGAGTTGAGCCATTGGATGAAGAGGGGAGCACCTGTTGATTTCCATAGAGACATATTTGGAATGAATACCTTGGGAGGGAATTTTTTTTTATTTCTGCAATAATTCTTTTGTTGTGACTGACATTGTCTTTACATGTGAACATCAACAAAGACTTATTTTGCAGCTATTACATACCTCTCGTATACATGCACATGAATTGCATTCTGATTTCCATGTGCTTGAGAAGTTTGAGGTCAAGCAATATGAAGATCAAGTATGTGCATGGTTCCTAAGAGATTATGAGTTGCCTCTAGGAAAATGTTGTACAATTTTGGAGGAGGCACATGATCACACCATCACTCAAAAAACTAATGGAGGAATTTGTGGATCCATCATCTTGATTGATGAGCATTGTAGGGATTTGGCTCACAATTCTTCACCCCACACTTCTATTTCAGCCACATCATGTGGGGATGAAAATTGGGTGAAAGGATTTTTCCTATCGATGCCACATGAGGAGCAGGAGGCTCCCACATATTCCATTGATGACTTAATGGTTTAGCCATGTGGTATGAAAATTTCACCATTACCTTTCTATGTGTACATGAAACATCAGAGGCATCCATTTGATGTCTTCATCATGCATGGCTATGAATGGAAGTTCCACTTGAGTCAGTTTGGTGGAACAAGTAGCATAATGTTGAGGTCTTGCACCAGAACAAAGATAGCAGATGAGGAATTCCATGTTTGGTGGGAGAGTTTAAAAAATGTTCAGCTTGGCATGGGGAGAGATGAGCTCCTAGTATGGTGGTATGATTTTCATAACCTCATTTTCCTCCTCTACAATGATAAAATTTTGTTGTTTTTATTGATGGGTGGAAGGAGGCAGATAAAACCATGGGATCCAGGCATTCTTAGGAATGACAGAGTTCAAAAGGTGGCAGAAAAATTTGGGTCCTTGCAGAGGAGGCTGTGGGATCCAGGAAATCTACTCAGTTACTTTAACTGGGTTGGAAATTTTTCTAAAGGAAGTGGCATCAAAGAAATGACTATGATCATAGTGGTGCAGCAGAAACATGGTGGACAAATTTGCAACACTCTGTGGTGCTTCTGCTTGAGGACAAGCAGATTTGGGAGGGGAGGATTGTCATGTCCCCTTAAATTGACCATTAAAAGTGTTGACCATGCTAAGTTCCTAGGGGCTCAAGTTGTTATTAATTATTCCTCCTAGGATACATTTTTACTAATAATTGTTCTAAGGCATGTATTTAATTTTATTTCAGCAATTTTATTTATTATGCACAATAATGATGTGGAATTAAGGCTGCCATGTCAAGAGGGTGCTTTGGGGAAAGCTAGTAAAATTTCCTTGGTAAAAATAAGAAATTCCATGACAAAAGCAAGCAAGAGAATAAATGGAAGTTTCCTAAAAGCATAAAAAGCAGAAAAAGGTAAAAGGAGGAATTTTTTTTAAGGAAAGTAAGAGTTTCCTTATGAGCCAGGAAAAGCAGAAAGTTGTCATAACTCAAAAGAGGCATCTTTTTACTAAGGGAGGGTGCAGTTTCTAAATGTGAAGGATGATTTGGAATTAGAAACAATTCCACATGGTCCTACTTTCCTATTTTCCCAAAGGGGGCGCTTTTGTGGCTAGGGTTAGGTCACCCATGGGGTTGACTTGCTCTCACAGGTCACCATTGGCCTCAACTTACTAAGCAGGTCATCCATAAGTCTATAAAAGATAAATTCAAACCCATTGCTTCAGTTTGGTTGATTATTTGATTGCTGAATGCTTATGTGAGCATTACTTCTGAGTGTTGTGCCTCAAACTACTGGGAGATGAGCCCCAGCCTTCCATTCCCCTCTCCTTCCATCCCCTTCTCTTCTATTGCAGGTATGGAGTGCTACATTGCAGCCGTTGAAGTATGATCAGAGTTATTTTAAGCCTCCAACATGTTCAGGTCGAGATACAGTGAAGCCCATGCTTGACCTATGCTCACAGCCTCTTTTGCCGGTCATGTTCTGGGTCTCCCGCCCCTTTATTTTGAAAGCCTCTTTGTAATGGTAAGTCAATAATGTTATTTATGTTATGTAATGTAAATATATTCTGAACGTTACATTTATCAGGTCGAGATACCTCAGACCCTGAAGGATATTATCTCAGTTCCATTAAAAGACTCTATTTTATCAGTGTATGGGGGAATTTAGTGAATATGTGTGTTTTAATGAATATTTCATAATGGGGAATGGATTCAAATAAATATTCATGTTAAGAGAGTTCATAATTATCTCTGTTATAAATCTCAGGTTTCACAGAATTGAATTTAAGATGATTTATTAGCCTTTTTAAGACCCTAGCTAGATTACTAGTTTTTAATAACTAGTTTTACTGAAATTGATACAAAATAGGTTATGTAAAATCAAATTGAGCTCTGAAAGTTCCTGTAGGTTAGTAACAGGCCTAAATTCCCATATCAATCTCCAAAACCATTTTTTTTTGGTTCATACCACCCTTTTGCATCCTCCTCTGCGTAGGGTTCTCCTTGGCCAAAACTGCCAAAAATCCCAAATTCACCCGAAACTTACTAGAACTTTCCAGAACATCAATGAACTATATAAATCCTTTATTTATGTTATATTAATGCTGGAATAAACCTCTGCAAGTTTCCATAATCCCTTGGTTGAAACAAACTGAACTACTCTCCTTAGTTGCACGGTTTGGCTGCCCAGAAGCGTGGTAGTACATTTCCGCAGTGTGGATTCTGAACCCTAAATGGCATCAGATATAAGTGTGTTAGGGGAGAGTAAATTCAATGTGTTATTGTCTTTGGTTGCTTCCCGCTGCTCACTCCTTTTGTCTGCAAAATTTCCCAGAATAAACCCCTTATTTTCCCAGTCAAAGAAGTCATTGTGTAAACTATTTCAAGTTCAAAAATTTTAATACAATTAACAGAATTGGAGAGTTTTTAGGTCTATACACCAGACTTGGAACATTACAATAGCTTGGCTTATGATGAAATACATTCCCTAAATACCCAGCTAGTTACTTTTCTATTTGACCATGTTGAGATGTATTCGCGACTATTCTTTTATACAAATCGCGAGTCATTCACGAGTCCCGGTTGATGCAAGTCATGAATCCTTGTATTCGCGGGTTTCCCTTATGATTATTCATGAATTATTCGAGGGTTTCTCTACTACATACCCGCGAATGTGTCTCTTAACATTAAAACATAAAACACGCGCTAAAGGGAGATTAGTTAACTCATTTAACTTAATTTCCTTAACTACTACAACTTCCCCAACCTTCGAGAACTGCCTTATTTCACCCATATAAATACAGGCCTTGGGGAGGGTGTTGGATAGAGACACTTGGAGAGCAAAGTTATGCCAGTGGATTGTTGACAGAAGTCTTTAGAGCAGTGAAACTCAGAATCCTTTGGTTGCAGAGGAGTTCTTGTCTCAGACATTGGGTTGTAACCTTAAACTCTTTCCATTATTGATAATAAATAGATTACTTCTTCCATATGTGTTTCATGTCTTATGGTTTGATAAATGATTATATTTCAGTATAATATGTGTTTTATCTAACCTGCTTATATATATATATGGATCATCTTGTATCTGGAAGAGTGTTTCTTGATAGGTGAAAGAGGAGCAATCTTGAAGACTTTGGAAGTGGAATAGAGAGGAAGAAGATAGAAAGGATCGACTTTCGTTTAGCAAGTAAGTCCTTCTAACCCTCCTATTTCCTATTCTGTACTTTAGAAGTCAATTGTCTGCAAGTAATTGAGTATGTTGCTAACCCCAGACCTATGGTTATTAGGTGCATAATCCTATACAACACCCACATCCACAACACGCCTATTTATCACCTGGACACCATTTTCATCATACTCATATTCTTTCAGTATTGATGCTCTCATTCTCTTATAACTAGGTATATATTCTATGGTTGCCCAGTGCATAGCTTCATCATCATCATCCTTACAATCTACAATCACATCTTCTTCTCCGAACTGAAATGATGGACGACCGAAGATACCACTGAGATTACTCATCAGGCTGCTTCTGAAGCTTGTACTCTGATTTCCCATGCTCCTTCTCGCTTCAGCTATTTCTTCTATGAATGACTCTATACCATCTGAAGCTGCAACCTGAGCCATTGTGGCTGCTACTAAACTGTGCGGAGTTGAGTTGAATAGCCGCTGCTTCCTTCAATCTGGCTGGCTACTAAGAAATCCCATTCAAGCAGGTAATCAATTCCATTTGGGTCTTTTACCCATATGCCGCAGAGGGGGGAACTAACCTATGCCCCCTCCCTCGATTTTCATAGTAAGTAAGCCCCTAGAAAGATAGGAAATACAGATAGATAGGAGATATTCATTCATAGGCATCTTCCAGGTAGGAAAGGGCTAGGATCTTGTACTGAGAATGGACCCACTCAAGGGAAGCAGACTAGTCAGGACTTGGTATACCTCCATAATTTCTTTTAAAGGACACCTTGATAGTATTGTCCAAAAACCTTTCAAGTAAAGGCCAACTCTTCATTTGTTAATCAAGACAAGTTGGAAGAACAGATAATAGTAACTAACCCTTTCTCATTTTTACCCGATGATACTGAACCCCCACAAGCAAGGGTTTTGCTCCTGGGAATTCTATTTTCATTATTATGCTGGGAACGCTACTGGGAATGCTCTTAAAAGCCATATATAGATGTCATATCATCTCTCGTTAGGCTCCATCATCCATCCATTCCAGCTAGCTCACTCACTAGCCAACGATCCAAGCAAGAGCCGTAGCAGAAATGCTTAATTCAACGGCATACGCCCTCTCATCCAAACAAGCGAACCTCGCTGCCCCAGAAGAGATATGGTATTAGACTACACCCTATCTGACTTACTCTTGGAAGAGTGGTGTTGATCCATGCAAGGAGCTCGCAGGTACCTACAAGGAAAGGCTTAGAGGACTGGTGAACGGTGGGCAAAAATGTTGAATAAAACATACCCCAACATATTGGATATTTAAATAGTAAAAAAAAAAACCTAGTTACCCCTAATATACCCCCAATATATTGATTTTTAATTTTTTAATTTTAACCCCCCCCAATATGAAAGGACGTGATATCATATTGGTCCCTAGGTGACGCCCCCGTGCATAAAGAGAAATTACATATAGCTAATATTTATTCCTACAACACATGAACAATTAAAGATATTTCAACAATCAGATAGCTAATTGTTTTATGAACAACACACATCACTCATGGAGGTAATTCCACAAAATAAACCAGAAATCATTTAAACAAGAACATAGGTTCTAAGAGTTAGAACGATCTCACGGTTAATGGACAAAAGATGGAAAAACAAAATAGTTCATCTTTCCACCATCCACAGCATAACATTTGGAAATTCCACCAATCTTTCTCCAACAGGCAAACAATACTTCTTTATTGCAAAGAGAAATAGTTCTTCTTACAATATCGCTTTTCATGTCTAACTGGGAAAAATCCCCCTTTCCCTCTTAGTCTTCTATATTTATACAAAAGGGAAAGACTGTTGGGATACCCATAAATAACCCTTGGGCTTCCCAACTTTTCTCCTCCCAAAACTTTTCTCAAATATCTACAAAATCATTACATAGCACAAAAAGTGACCAATCCTTTACGAGGAGGGTTCCACTTGGGTATCCAGAAATTTCTTCCATGCCAAGGCTTCGGAGGCAATGCCCTCAAATGCACAAGGCTCCAAAAATTGAATGTTGATCTCAAACTTTGCAGCCTGGTTCTTTATAGCCTCAATCCTAGCTGCACTCAACCGAAGTTGATCCTCCAAAAGATGCACACTGATAGCTGAATGATATACTTCGCTCTTCAAGATATGATCATCCAGGGCTTTAATATGTTGTAATTTAGCCTCCTCCTCCTAATATCTCTTCTACAACAGCTCCATAAATGAGTTATGGTCCAGGAAAGCATCAAGCCTCTGCTCGGCCTCTATCTGGAACCGGTTGTAGGTAATAAGGAGCCTTCTGAAAAACTCTGTGCATGCTCCTTTTGTCTTTTTAATGGCTTTCTTGAAATCCTCCGCGGTATTTATAGCAAATTCCAATAAGTCATAATCCTGCTTGAGGGCCTGTTGATCCTTTGCTGGCAGCTCTGCTGGAGTTTCTTCATTATTTTCCAGCCTTGTCATTCTTGCAGTCACGACTTCAAGGACGTCCTGAGATCTATCAATGAAATATGAGGAGGTCTCCAGGATTTCCTCCAATCGGCTATCTACCTGCAGCACTTTACACCTCTCTTCTTCTATAGCAATCTGTAGCTACAACATCTTATCCTTTTGGGCCAAGACATGCTCTTTGAACGGTTGTAGGTTAACCTGCTGCTCCCTTGCTTCCTCCAGAGTAGTTGTTAGAGAAGAAATCTGCTCTTGATGTTTCTTTTCCTGTTCGTGGGTGTGCATCTCACTGGCCTCTAAGATGATCTTTTGTTGCTCTTCTAGGTCTTCTACCTTTCCCAGTAGCCGTTCCTTCTCCATCTTTAGCTCTTGATATTCTTTCTGCACTTTCACCAGCCATTCTTGTGTAGTCTCCCTAATTTGTCTCTCTACTTCACTACTACATTTCGACAAAAAATCCGACGGCCATATTGTCGGATTTTTGACACTTCCCTGTCGCATGTATGACATTATGATTTTTTAAGCGTCGGTGGACTTTCGTCGGTTATCCGACATCTTTCCAAGCCATCGGTTAAGCGACAGTTCAGTTTACCGTCGGTTAAACATAAATCGTCGGTTATCCAACATTTAATTCATATTAAATTTAAAAAAAATCCTTTGCATTCCGTCACTTAACCGACGGATTATGAAACCTAAACGTCACTTAAGCGATGGGAGAAAAAAAAATTTATAAAAAAATCGCCCAGCAGGTGTCGCTTAAGCGACGGTTATGAATGTTTTTTTTAAAAATTGTCGTCGCTTAAGCGACGGATAAAAGTGTTTTTAAAAAAAAATAGAAGAGGATTTCATACCGCTTTCCCTGCATTCTTTCTTTGCCATAGAGCGCAAGTCCCAAGGGAAATAATGGTAAAGATCAACACTAAGGCACTAAACGCTATTCCAATTTTTGCCCCTGAATTTAGACTCTTCGATCCGTCTGAAATAAAACAAACATGAAATCTTTATTCCAGTTCAATCATATGAACATTGAAGAATATCTGGGGGATGGAAAGCCAGGACTCAGAGTAAAGTTCAGTTTCTCACCATCCAAGACATTGTAAAAGTTGTAAAACTCTGTTGGTCTGAAATAATAGGGCCCGAATTCTGGTGGAGATGTGTACGCTTGATTGCTCAAAGTGTAGATAATATTTATGAGCTGTAATCGCTCAAAATTCTTCTTTCCAGGTTGTGGAAAAAAAAGAACTTATATATTCAGATACCCGTTGGCATCAAACGACATGCAACGGATATATACTGACCCCATTGTCAAGTTTAATTCAGTCCATAGGGAATTTTCTAGTTTATGGAATCTGGTTGGATCCGTCAAAATTGAAAATATGGGAGCTCTGAAGACCATGATACCCACATATGGCATTGCACAACCACAGCTCCTAGGATCGACTTTCAGGAAATATTCAGGGCATGTGACCTGGTTTTCACAATGCGCTAAATTAGTTTTGTATAAGTAGGCCTGTTGAATAGCTTCTCGGTGGCAAATCCGGCTATTTGATATGTATTCTTGGGAACAAACCGGGTTACCTTCAAGTCTGCATTTCAAAAAACAAGATAATTACAAGAAAGAATTGATGGCTTGCAACTTTGGAGTAAAAGTAGATAACCTTAAAAATCGCAGCAATATTGTATTGACAGAAAATTTCAAATAGATACATACGAATGAATCAGAAATCCATATGAATCATTTTAGAGGGTTATTATGAGAATCCATACAACAAACTTTTTGTATAGCTTTCTCCCAACGAAACGTCCATGATGTTGTTGTATCGAAGGTCTATTGACTGGAGTTGCTTGCTAACATTGCATTCCATAATTAACAGAGCTCCATCTATAGAATTATTGGAGAGGCTCCTATCCATTGCAAAAGGAAGATCATTAATGGTTCAAGTTTTATCTTTGAACAATGTAATATTAAAGGCATAACATAGAAAATATTATATATACTCACACTTTCTCAAGTTGCAGCGAACCCAAAACTTCAGATGGAAGCTGCCCATTCAATGCACTGTTGTTCATCACACTATGGAACAAGGAAAAGGGGATAGAAAAAAAAGTTAATATGAAAGATAACAAAACGTGACTATCGAAGCCCAATGTTTATAATCAGATATGGTGTTTATAAAAAAACTCATTCGTTATGAAAGATATTTTTTGGACTTGCAATATAGCTTAAGATTTTAGGGATTGGATTGTAGCAGAACATTCAATGCATTTTATGGGTATACTATAATGGGAAGGATCTTCATGGCTGGGGTTATTGGGATACTATCTCTCTTACAGGCCTTGCTTTTTTATTTGAGGGGAGGCACAGGACTAGTTTATTTAGAAGTCTCAACAGATTTTATGTTTTAGGATTTAAGTATCATCAAGCAGCACAGATCACAAGCTAGGATGATATTTTTAACACAGTTGCACACTATTTGGAGGTTGGAACTAAAGCTGATATGATGATTCTCTTTGCTTCTGTTGAACAAGGGCATCATAAGATGGAGCTTCGCTCTCTAATGTATCATTTAATGTAAATTTGATGATTTTAATGTAATGTAAGATGCATTTCCAATAAATAACGACCATCTTTTCTTGGCAATGACAGTCTACCTGCACTCTCCTTTCTTGAAATTTTCTTCAGTGCCAAAATGAGATCCCGTTTATGGCCAGTGGGCTGAATTCCATTTCTTCTAAAGATCAAAGCAAATAAATTAGCATTGCATGTTATATCAAAATATCATAGAAACGTTTGTACTTCAAATGCTTCCAAGTCCATTATCCTCACATGCACCATTTATGATAATATATCAAAACAAAACTGCAATGGTGCTGAAATTGTATTTGAAATAATTTCAACATTAACATAGGTGTGAACATAAAAGTGGCAGTTTTAATCAAATTTTCCCAGATAATATAGTCAAACGAGTGTACTACAGTAGCGACAGTGCACCTATACTCACAAAAGATGTCTAGTAGATCACAAGACATAAATGGGCAATCCCTAGAGGGAGCCTTAGAAAGAAACAATTCTATTGGAACCAGATATTTACCTCATCATTGCACGCAGTTCTGCCATTGTCAACTTTGTCAAGATATCATCATCCTTCAAGTCCACCAAACTGTCTTCAATGCCAACTTCACTTGATCCTTGTCGAACTTCTGGAGAGGGTATCTTCATGTCCTGAACACAGGTACATAAACATATTTAGGGAACACTGAAAGCAGTATAGACTCACAGAAAGAAATTATTCCAAAAGGTACTAACCTCATATTTATCACTACTTTGAATCATGGATATGTCATCTTTGATTTCATTCTTCATTTCACTATCAACAATTGCACGAGTATATTTTTACATGATATATCTTATGTCATGTTACATTTGCTACATAGATTTTTACATGATATATCTTATGTAATGTTAACCATTGAAATAACTCCAAAAGAACTTGCTCACTGTTAAGAGAATTTCAAAAACATGAAGCCAGGAGAATCTCAAGGACTCAGAGGCTAACCTACAACCAAAAGAACAACAGCTCTTCAACTTGCATGAAAGGCCTGCTACACCAATCCTACTCTAGACGAGACAGAGAAAATATCTGCATTGGAAAAGGAACAGAGCACACATTTGGATTTGGGAAGGGGCTCATAGGCATATGAAAAGTAGGGTGATCTGGCTACAAGAAGGTGACCAAAACACTGCATTCTTTCACAAGCAAGAAGCTTCCCAAAAGGACCACAACATGCTTCTGGCAATGCATCTGCTCACTCTGTAAATTTGTCTATTGCAGAGGCATTCAACAATGGTGCTGACTAAAAAGTGCATGGTAAGGTAAATGTTAATGCTTTTGGCAATGCATCTGCCAGCATGTAATTTTGTCTATCACAGAGGCATCCAACAATGGTGCTACCAGAAGAACACCAGAGATTCATCCTAGAGGTCTTCCACCAGGTAATGAGCCAAACCCTTTTATTCGTGTTACTATTTATGTTTCTAAATAAAGGAATTATTTGCAATAAGTACAATGAGTACACACTACTTGGATATTTCATTGGCTGCACCCATCAAGAGGCCATTATAAACTCATGCATGAAGGCAGGCTGAGAGCTGCATGGTTGGAACTTACAGACTAACTGAAACCTTACGAAACACTTATTTCTGTTTATACTTTCAAAATCAAGCGGCATGTGATGAAATTGTGTCGCAGAGACCATTGGTTTCCAATAACACCCTCATTGTTTTCTCCCGTGGGATTGAGAACCCACTGAGAAGACTACTCATATTTGTTGTCCCATGTAGGATGAATTCCGTAGCTTCACCATGGTATGGGATTGTTTGGATCCTATTTCCATGCATGTTAGTGGTTATCTTCCATTGATCTTGAGTGCTTTAATCCAAACCCTAAATAAAGAGCTTCTTAAGAGTCAATTTATCCAAGGACCTCAGGGAATATGGATACATCAGTGTGGGTAACAAGATATTTAGGCAGGCAATTCATTACCTAAACCTGACTAGTACTTGCTCCAAATGGTCATAAGTCCTGATAACAGAGTTCAAGACTATTCCTTGATGACCAGTCTTAAAGTTCTTCAACCTCACGCCCCAATCCCCCCAAGCTCCTCCAGTTGTTCTCACCACTCAAACTAATTCAGAAGCCAATGAAGGGTAGGTGATTTTTATGACTCTCGGAAGATGTTGATTCCCTCAGGTCTTCTTTTTGTCTTCTATATTCACCAGATAAATCTCTATGTCACAAAGAGTGGGAGAAAGTGCCCACTGAAATGGTTGATTGATTTCCTACAATTTTGTGTGTGCTAATTTTCTGACCAAACTCTTTCCAATCTGCTTTATACCTCTCTAAATTTGGCAAAAATATTCAGGCTAAACCTGAAGATATGAGGACATTGCTGAGCTAATAGTGGACAGTGCCTTCTAAATATGATCAAGGGTTGACTCCCTTTCGTCCAAGAGCCAGCTTGGGACCTAAAGTGGACTGTGGCTGTCTTGGCATCGTTCCTTTCCCAAAGGGAACATCTAAGGGGACAACAATCACCAATGGGGATTCTTTGAACTCTCTATTCAACCAACATCTTGATATCTACTTCTATTTTTTACTACTTCTATGTGTTATGTGTTAATACTAGAAGTAGTATCATTGACATATCATGGCCTCAAAGGAATTTGATAGGAAACTATGGGAGGAGTGAAGGCAATTAAGAATGGATTTATGACAGTCCATGACAATGATATGGGGGTCTTAAACAAGTTTTTGTGCCAGTAATAAGTCTTCATGCTCATGATTTGTGAATATAATCATGTGTATGGACCTTGTTAAGGTCAGATTACCTCATTTTTTGCTACAAGTTAAGGGTTGTGAGGATAGTTTATAACAACATACTAGTTTAAGGGCACCCATGCAACCATTGTTTGGAGAAATATCCAGACTTCTAAGCATCCATCTCTGTGAAACAATGAGATGTTCCGAAGCAGGTGACTGCTTTATTTGTTCCTTAGTTCCATCCAACTCCAGAAGAAAGGGGAAATATAGTCCCTGGGAAAAGAAATAGAAAATTTTAGAGAGATCAAGGTCAACATGGTTTCAACAAAACATACAATGATCATACCTGAAGGAGACAATGTGGCCCTCGACTGGCGATATGGAAACTCTCAACAACCCCCATTCCTGGTCCAAAATGTAAGGTAATGCCAGACTGTGCACACAAATGTATCCAAGAACACGTACACAGACAAAAAGAAAAAGAAAGAGATGGGGAAAAAATAAAAATAAAAATTTCAAGCATCAAATGAAGTGTGGTAGAATAGGTAATTTGAGAAATAATATTTGATTGTACATCCTCCACTCATCCACTCAGTGCATTTTTTCATTCATTTCAAGATCAGAAATAAGTTGTACATCTTATGCTGACATAGAAGTAAAAAGAAGACAAGAAAATAAAGTAAGAGTGGACTCACCACACGAAGCATAGACTGCCAAAAGCTTGGTGGTGAAGGTGGTCCACCAAATGGATCATTTGGATCACCATTTCCATTGTCATAAGGACCTCCAGGACCGATGCCATATCCACTCATTGGCCCCCCTATCCCATTATTATACATTCCACCAAACCCATTTGATCCACCATATCCTCCTCTATACATATTGTTGCCATAAAGACCACCACCATATGATCCTGCCAACCCATAGCCTGAATTGTAATTTGTCATAGAACCATAACTTGAATTATAATTTGTCATAGAACCATACCCTGAATTCAGCAGAATACAAGGTTGTCAAATGTGGAATGTCATAATAACACAAATACAATTTAAAAAACAATATGCAACAATACTGCTAGCTTGTACTGATAGTGGATACTAATGCTAACATGACCAGTGTTAAGTTTTAACTTACTGAAATGAACTCAAAAAATTATGAGTACATTAGTTAAACAGGATATAATGCAACACATTTACCTCCATAGTTACTTCCGTAGCTACCCTGCTCCCAAGGTCTTGCTGGCATAGGTCTACCAACAATGCTTCTGTTAGCAAGTGGCACATTTCTTTCAGTAATGCTTCCACTGTTCATGATTCATGTCACAAGTTTATTATTTAACTGAAGTGAGATGTTGAAATCAAGAACCATCAAGTTTGGAGTTAAAATTGAATAAATTAGATGCTCACACGTGACGGGGATATTGGAGAGAAAGTGGTCGTTTCATATAGTCAGTTATGTGGTATCCACCAATGTTAGCTCTGCAACATGCTTCCATAATAGGCTCACCCTTAATAACCTGAAGCACAAAATTATTGTCAAAATCCTGAAATTTATGTTTTGAAAAAAATAGATGTCAGAAATAGATGATCAAAAAAATGATGAGGTAGTACCTACATTATTGTTATGCTCCAAAGTACAAAAAAAGAGTAAAGAAAATTCAAAAAAGGCTACAAGATAATCATGTCACATGTTCTCAGTGTATTTCATTCATTTCCACCACCTAATTCACACAAATCATGTTATAAGTTTACAAATTAGTCTTCATGTTCACTATTGTAGGCAAACATTTTGATTTAGTCATAGGCAAGCTGAATCACACAACCAGATCAATTTACCTTCAAAAGAAAAGTGATTATAGAATAGATGGGGCAAGATGGTAGACACAACAGAGTCCACAAATAACCACTAAAATAGAATACAGAAGACTTTCTCAAGAAGCAAAGAACTTGTATCTCCACATGAAGAATGGGTCTTTTTTAGAGAAAGGACATGTCCTAACTAAAGGCTTGCTTATGAAAATGAGATGGAGTCTTGTGAGACCTCACAAGCTTCAAATGACAGCTAGAAGTAACACTGTAGTACTAACTGCTGGCAACAAGCAACATCAAGCAGCCACTAACCAATTACCTATAGTTATTACTAGTTAAACTGACCTCTGATGTTAAGATTTAGTATTTACCCGTACTCAAGTCCTGCTGAATGCAGTTAAACCTGATATGACACAAGGAAATGTATACTACAATTGAACACAATAGATTATGCCAAGAACTTACTGTGTGCCAAACCTCTATCTTGAAGACACTGTAACTTGGCACCTATATAACACTCACATCTCATGGCATTCAGATGTCAGCAACACAGGCCCAAGCTTATGGCATTGTTAATTTTGTATCAGTGGAAAATACGTAAGACCTCTCGTGAATTATTGTGAAGTATCCAGTGATGTATTAGCAAAACACGGAATGAGTACATATATCACTGCTCAGGCAAAGTTTGAAATGAACAAAGTTCATTTACTAACAAATACCAGCATAACAAGGACAATAGACACAAATCCATATAGAATAATAAATAATAAATAAAATAGATGATAGAATGAATGAATATAAAATGACCCCATGACAGTATATATACAAATTGACTGGTCACATTGGTTAAATGGACATGTCTCTTAGTTAGGGTATGTGTGACTTCATTAATTGTTGTTTATTATTATTATCATCAATATAATAGATAATTGCATTCATTACATTGCCTTCCCATCCTGGTTGATGTTCAATATAAGAAATAAGTTAATACAGATTACACAAGGAGGAACTTTTCAGCTTCCCACTGGAACGGGCTATTTAGAATCATGTGTATATCATGTGGTACAAAGTGTTATAAATGTGAATGAGGGACTCACATAAGAGCATGGAATGGCTGATCTCTTTCAGCAACTGATTGACGTTAGTGGGGTTCATAACTGGGGTATTGTAGAACACAAAGTTCTTCAATATCTGGGTTTAAATTGGTCTGATCTCTATTCTGTTGTTTGTCGCATTTTGGAAGTGTGGCAGAATAGGGAAGCTTCCCAAGTGCATGAGCTTATACTTGAAAGATATTGTTTTTTACTTGGCTGGATCATTCTATCAGATATTGATGTTAAGGAAGCTGGTGCTTTGCCATGGAGTCCTTAATTGGCCAGAGACAAGTTGCTTGAAATTGAATACTTAATAAGTTTTAGCAGAATTCTGCACCATAATGTTCATTTTGGCCATACAGGGGAGCTATCACAGCTGGAAAATATCATTCTAGATATACTCTCTCAGCTTCAAACATTATACAAAGAGCATAGTGTGAAGAAAAATGGTTGGTTATTCTTAAGGCATGGTGCATGGCTGTCTTTAATTTTATCATTGCTCCAGGCAGGTCTGTGGAAAGTGTCTCTGAGAAAGATCCCAGTTTCAAGAGAGGACACATTTTGGATAGAGCAAACATCTAAAGATACTTCATTACTCACACTTTGTAAGCAGTTAGTTTTTTGTGTATTGAAGGATGGGAAATCAAGCGTTTTGCTGAAAATATTGACATCCCTTTTGAGCATGCATGTCAAGGCACTGCGAAAAGTTGTGCTTTTTGTTCTTGATGGAAAAGAATGTGAAGATGATGCATTGTTTTCACTAAATTTGCTGCTTCAAGCAGGTTATGACAAGTCAAAGCAGGAAGAGCTATTGGGGAAGCTAGGAGCTAGCTTTAAGCTTATAGAGTCTGTACTTGGAACTCTGACAAAGTTTAGAGGAATTTTGAACAAAGAAAACACAGGGAACCTGAACAAACTTTTTTTGAGCTCCTCGTTGCATGGTTTCCCATCACATGTTCATCCAGGGAGTACAGCTGTGGTCTCTTCTACCCTCTCTATTGAGGGATTTTTGTATACAATTGAGCAATTTTTCAGAGCAAGAGATGCATTAGGGGGAATTGAGGTTGATGCAGAAGTTTTCAATAGTTTGCTTGAGGTCATAATGACCATAACGTTTGACAGGCTATTTGAGGGTATACATGATAAATGTAGAATCCTGTTCAATAATTTAATTCCCTCTATAGAAGAGAGATGTATGTATAGTAATCTATTTTTGCTAAAGAACATGGAAATCCTGGTAAAAGAAATGAACTCAAGCAAGGAGGTTAACTTATCTATTAAATAGCATCTACTTACAAGTGCAACTGATATGGTGGAATGCCTGAGAATGGATCCTAGTAAAGTCATTTTGCTTAAGTTTTATTTGGGGAACACTGAGGACTCATTGATGTTTAACCAATCCAACAAGTTCCAGGAATTTCTTGGAGGCAATGGTAACTTTTTTCCTTTAATTGATGCTTTGGATGGATGCCATAATGAATCAGTGCATACGAAGGTGCTACAACTGTTTGTTAATATTTTAACAGGTGATCCAAGTTATATTAACTTGAAACACACCTTGCAAGAAAAGTTCTTATTGATGGATTCATCTTCTTTGGCTTCATGGCTGGAAAAAATGCTGCTAGGATATACTGCTCAATCAGCTGTAGGTAATTTGCCAACGTGAGTCTCTAATTCAGTAAGAGATTCAGCTATTGCTTTCTTCAATGCTCTCATGTCACCTTCATCTGATTCAAAATCAAATTCAATGCTCTGGTGTCACCTTAAGTTTGACTGTGGTCTGGAAGATACAAGAGATGGCATCTTCCAAAATGAATGAGGAATTTGCAGACAGATTGAAAAAAAGCTCACATGGGATGAACCACTAATAATAGAAGAGGAATATTCCCTGTGAGGAGGCAATGTATATGCACCCAAGCCATTCCCATAAGATTCCAGCTTCAGCTATGTTTTTGAATGTTCAGCTTATTAGGGATGAATTAGATAATATAAGAATATTCTATGAACAATGTATGTAAGCCTTCAATATAAGTAGGCCTACCTTATGGGGGTTTAAGACAATGCTCGGTAGAGAGGGACCTGAAGCCTAGGCCCTCTCTGTTTTGTATACTATGTAATTCTACCTAATTTCGGAAGCTATTAATATAAAAACATTTTTCTGCAAAAAATTAACAACTTCATTTGTAGCTTTATGAGTACTCGGTACTTGGCAGACTTATCTGACACTGAAATATTCCAACTTGGATTGCTAAAAGCCAAAATTTAAAAGGATCAGCTGAGCTAACTGTCCTTTCTATAGGATACATCGCTATGATTTCTCTGAACCAAAAAAATAGAGATATTGTTTTGAGGTGAGAACCCATGGTTTATGGCTGGAGCAGGTATCATTACGAAAAATTTGTAGGCTTGATTTTAATCCCATGATCAATTCTCCTTAGACAGTCCTAATTTGGTTGAAACTTATAGGGATGCCTATAGAATTTGACATGGGTTTGTTTCGAAACTATGGAAAACTTTCTGAGAAAGATTTTCCCTCAAAGGGGAACGTGGAGAAACATTTCCCAAGGATTTTCTCCATCTCGGAGGCATGGGGAACATTCCCCACCCTATGGGGCACACCCCTATGGAACACTGAGTAAAAACCTTGAATAATGTGTTACCCACCTTTGCTTCAGGAATCTACATGTCTCTATCTAGATTCAACAACTACAGGTGGTAGTCTTCCACCGTCAACTGTCTGCAATCTAGGATTCTAGGTTTGTCCATTATGTTTTTTATGAGCACTTCTAATTTGAGAGAGTAGAGGCCTCTAATTCAATCAATCAACGAGATAGATTATGGATTCCTGCCTTTCGTTTAAGCAATTTGGAAGGAAAATGAAAATCCAATCTCTAAGAAATCGTGGCTAAGGGTCGGCTGGTCAATTGGATAACTTCCTGTAAAGACAATAGCCAGTATCAATGACGGATTGGGAGTTATGCTTGTGTAATAGTTATTAGGGCTGAATTTATCCAATCCCTGCCAAAATGCATGAAAAGGACCATTTTGGTTGGAACTACATTTGTAATTTTTCTACCCATAAAAAAACCCAAATATAAATAATAATTGAGAAAAAATGCTATCGGCTACTCCGTTTATATTCTTGGATTTTTTTCTTTCGCATATCCAAATGTGTTGTCAATCATCCACTTTACAAGTTAGAGAATTAAACATATTTTTTCTTTTCATGGTGTTTTGAGAGTCATCTATCTATCCCTATATTTCACTCATTAAATCATGAGAACTGCTCAAAATTTCAAATCAAATATTTCCATTCGATACCCTTATTCGGGCATCTGGTGGCATCCCCATTTATCCATCCATCTTGAAATTGTAAGCAGACCTCCCAAGCCACGGTGAGAAAGAGTTGAGAACCTAATAAGCATGCATTACGTTTGGGCCTCTACAACTCAAAATCAAAGTAAAAACCTTGAATTACCTTTTGTCCACCTTTGCTTTAGGCATCTACATGTCTCCATCTAGATTCAACAACTACAGGTGGTAGTCTCCCACCGTCAACTGTCTGCTGTGTACAATCTAGGGTTGCCAATTATGTTTTCGATGAGTCCTTCTAATTTTAGAGTAGAGGCCTCTAGTTCTATCAATCAACTAGAGGCCTCTGGTTCAATCAATCAACTAGAGGCCTCCTCAAGTTCAATCAATCAACAAGATGGATTATGGAGTCCTGCCTTTCATGTTTAGGGTGTTAAGGATAAGACTCATTTGAATTTTCTCATTTTTTTTCCATGATTACACCAAAATGCTTTTTTCCCAAATTTCAGAAACAAAAAAAAACATAAAGTAGTAGCAATATCCACACCAGTGTCGCCACTAATCATTACAGCCCAAAAATTGAATTGTAGAGATTTTGCCAAAAACAATATTGAATATTAGCATAGTAATTGCAAATTTATGAGGGGAGCCCGACATATCAACGAACACTGTAAAATATTAATCCAAGAAAACCCTGGAGAAAAGAGCTAAAAGAAAAAGATAATAATGGCTCTCAATTCATGGATTTAAACAATAGCAGCAACCAGGACAGAAGAAAACAAAAAAGTGGGTGAAATAGAGAAGAAGAGTAGGTATAAATCGCTTACCAGAGGCAGCCATGGGCCTCTATCTCCCTTTCGGAAGAAGCTCGATCGGTCAAAATATATGTAGCTTGAGTGTTACAAACAACAATTAAATGGCCAAAATCCCCTACTAGCGCTTGAATTTCAGAGTTTCAGTCCAATTTGGTTAAATCGCAAATACATAACACAAGATTGAACATAAATCTTTAAGAAGAGATGGAAACGGAGGAAAGGCATGGGTGGATTCGCCCCTCCACAGGCTTATCGGCATGCATACAATCAAACCCACCCTAAGATCTAGAACCACCGGCCTCTTGAACCCTATCATTTTATTTCGAACATTAACTATAGAGATGTATATAGGCTACAGATTTTAGGATGAGGCATACTAGTAAGCGTCGGAGATGCGACGACTCTTTCTATAAGGAGAACTAACGTGTCGTCGCTTAACCAATGGTTATGAGAATAGCCATCGCTTCACCGACGCTTGTGGCCACATTTATAAAAAAAAATGTATCCTTGTGATTTTTTGTAAGTTTAAAAAGAGAAATCCACGCGCCGTCGTATTTTTCCGTCGGATTTTGGATCGAAATGTAGTAGTGCTTGGAGGACCTGCAATTCATCCTTAGAAGACTTCATCTCTCTTTGCATGTCTTCATATTTCCTTTTCATCCTATTGCTTTCCTCTCTCTCTTTCCTCAAGGTGTCTTTCAATTGAGCATATGATTTCTTGGATAGCTCCAAGTCTGTCATAATCCTGTCCACATTATCTTCCGAAGCTTGAATCAATGCTGCTCCGGCTCTAATGGTGAACCTTGGATCTTGGTCTGTCCCTAGCACAATGGGTGTATCCGTTATCATTTTTCTAGACAGACCTCCTATTTCCACCTTCCTTTATGTTCTCTTGACTATTCTCTTTGTTTCCTTGTCATAGAAAATAGTATTGAAATCGGGGATCTCTTCACCAACCTTATCTACAAAGGGAACCAATTTGAGTGTGGGGACCATGGGTGTGTTGGCAGCAGATACTTGTGGGTCCTGAACCTCAGGGTTCTCCACGTCCTGGGTATGCCCTGCAACTATATCAAAAGCTGACTGCTCCGTCTATGTCTGTGTCAACTTAAGCCTTTCTGCTTCTTTCTTTTGTAGCTCCTCATCAAGCTTCTTTTTCTTCTCTTCTTCTTCATTTCTTCTCTCTTCATCTCCTTTTCTAGCTGCCTCTTGCGCAACTTTTCTTTTCTCTTCTTCTTCTCCCTACAACAACCCTGCAGCTTCTTGTGCCAACCTTTGGGCTTCCTCATTTCTTCTCTTGGATTCTTCCTCAGCTTTTGCTTGTTCATCTCCCTTCCCACCTTTGGTGGAGATCTTCTTCTTGAACCTCCTCCTCAAGGCTGTAATATTCAGTGCATTGCAGAAGACAGATTCTTCCCTATCCCAATGGTGGGTGTACTCAAAATCTACATTGTTTTCTTTGCAATGCTCAGCTACTTTATCTTGGGAGTCATTTCGTTGGAATGGCATCTCGCCAAAATGAAACCTTTCTAATTCTTCTACAAATTCATCATCTTTCTTCACCCTAGTGAACCTGTAACTTCCTAACTTGAAGGGAAAAGGAGTATAGGCAGTCTTCTTATGCTCAAACAAGAAGCTCCCTATGCCATCCAAGAAGACCTGCCTCACTACCTCCTTGTGAATGATGTAGTCAGTGGCGTATTTGGGCAGCAGGGAGGGTGCTTTTGAACCTCCAAACATCCTGAAGTAAATGCCATCTTCAGTCAGATAGTAATCTGCATAATCTTCAATCACTTGCAACGCCTCCTCTGACATGCAATCACACTCTTTTAGGAAAATGAGTGTATATAAGGGCATGATGAAGTGTTCACAAACTTATCGATAATGATTGTGGTACTAGTGTTCCCACAATGGTTTATAAGCAGAATAGACAGGCATCCTCTCCCTATCCTAGATGCACCTGAGGCTGGGGAAATGTTGATTGCACAATATGCAATCGACAAGTATGGAACTCATGTAGAATTCAGATCTCTTTTGGGATACTCCTCCCAAAACTGAGGCCAATCAGGCTAAAAGACTGTTAGATACAATGTTGGCCCAGTTGAAAATTGTCCCCTAGGTTGCAACATAAAAAATTATTGGCATCCATTCTAACTTGAAGAACCTGCCATGAGCTCTTCCAAAGATCCTGTTAAGCATCAAATATATGAACCTGTATGGGGCCCTTAAGCTTGCTGTATCATACTCTGTCGTAGCCCTAGTTCTGAAATTATTTCCTGATAGCAGCATTCTTTTAAGGGTTTCTACAAGGTCCATTATAACGTTATTCAACCAATCATCCGACAGAAATACTCGTGCTTCAGGAAGGTGGTAAGCCAGAGCTACATATCCTGGGCTATATGCAGCATAGCCCTATTTGTTGACATTCTCCACAATCATTGTGGTTACATCTGCCCGGGGCAGAATCCAACCAATTACTTCATAGCATGGAAAAAGCTCTGGTCTGGTGGCAATCTTCATTAGTGAAGATCTCTCGATATTGGCATATATACCCTCTTCTTCCAGGCCCATACCCGGCACCTCTCGGCGTGTGATGAACCTGTAAATCTATCCCCATTGGTATTCAGGCTCCACACCCGATATACATTTGGTGTCCTCATATATGTATTCAGTTTTGGCGACAACTTCCACTTATGGGTCCTCTTCGACCACCGAGGCCTTATTCTTCTGTTGCTTTGACATTCTGAATTTGGAGTCTTCCTGTTATACATACAATTTATCATCATCAAGAATTTTTCACCTAAGTTGTGAATAGGGAGACACAAGGTGCAGTGCTTAATTTCATCAATGTTCAACATGATGGAAAATAGTTATATGCAGTAAAAATTTGCAAGATAACACTGCCTTCCACTACCAAACAATTCTAACAATAAAATCGGGTGGGAAAAACATCTACATTAACATGAAGAAAACTTCGGCTCTCTGCAGGTGCCATTATCATTGCGCTGTGCGGGACAGACAGAGGAATCTACACAAGATTTCAATGGTGCTTTAACAAAACCATTCCCATGCAATTTATGGTTAACCAACTAAATGCAGTGACATATCCCCTCCACCGGCTTGGGCTCAAAAAAAAAAAACAACTGTGCACAGAACGGTGCAGCGAAACGCAACTACGGTTCGAGAGCACAAAAAATGAAAGGGAAGAGGGAAACCAATTCAAGTGCCACAGGGAGGCCATGAAAATCCTCCCCTGCAAAAACATCATTATACCGGACAGTTTGGTGCAGACAGTGTAACGACCGCCTGCACCAAACCCCCATCACTATGTGCAAGGTCGAAATAATATAAGGGCTACAGAAGGAAACTGTCCTGTGGGCCAAACACACCCCCACTAACAATTATGCTATAAAACCCCCACTATATACATGTAGCTACGGGGTGAATAAAAATGAAATGGCCGCAACAAAACCTAATCCGAGCGAAAACCTCATCAAATGCTCAAACGGGACGGGGTAATGGAATAGAAGCCTACCTGGCACTGCTGCATAATCGATGGGAAGAAATGAGGTCAAGCTCCCACAGTTGTGCCACCTAGACATGGGTACATCGACAGCGGTGTCTGAACGAGCTCGAGAGCACGACAACGCACGAGATCGACAATGAGCAACAGTCCAAAATAGAAAATAAAATAATCCAAACGACCCCAACCCCATATATATATATGGTCAACACGCACGGCGGGGAAAAGTATCGGATGATAGAGAGTTTTGGATCGGAAGTCGACAGTGTATTTCTTTTCACAACGGTGGAAGGCCAAACCATAAATCCATTTGTGGGGATAACCGGGAGACACACAATAACGCGCGTCGGATCTTAAAAACATCGAAGCGAAAGCGGAACGAGAGCGGCAACAGTGGATATATAAGGGATAAGTCATTCCACGACGAGAAAATATTTATTGGAGGAGAAAACCACTAACTGAACGGAAAGGTAATGCCTTCCACAGCCACAATGGTGGAGGAACAAAGGATAAACTAGTTCGCGACGTAAGGTCTGAATCGACAGGAAAATGACTAACATATTGCAAGGTTAATGACTTCTACATCCACAACGGCAGAAAAATAAAGGGCGCAACCTTCTTCAACGTCGGAGTTTTAAAATGACTGATCGACCGGAAAAGATAAGCTTTCCGCAGCTACAACGGCGGAAGCCCAAGACTTACAGGATCGACGAAAATATCAAAGCGGGGGTCGAAAGCCAAAATAGTAATCAGGAGAGTTAGCAGTTTGTCGTTTGCAACTGCGGAGGAAGAAGTAATAAAAGTTCCGATGCAAAACCAAAAAGTAGCCGACGTGAAAACCAACGTATTGAAAAGAAAATCGAAGTCAAGACTTGTTATTTTGCCGCAACGGCAGGAGCACCAACTGAATCAACTTCCGATTCAAACAAGCTGAGAATGTATCCTAAGGCAAAAATCAAGTTTGAACGAACAGTGGATTGTTTCAAGCGTTAGAGGACAATCCAAAAAAAGTGATAGATCAATCCAAGCATTAGAAAATCATTCTGAGAAATCATTATTATATCAAATCAAAGAAGAAAATCAAACTACTCTAAGCAAAAGGAGGGTCTCGAAATTTTTTGGAATTTTGGGAAAATGTTGTAGCTGCAACACAAGGTTTGTATGATGAGCAAACATAGAATACGATAAAATATGGTAAAAAGAATAAACTTCATTATGAACAATGATAAAAGACCTTATAATAATCGATTTGCAATGATATAAGTCTTTATACTGAGTTGTTTGCATTGTTTTAATTATTGGCAATGATAAGTTTACATTTGAAAGTGCAAGATTCACTATAGAAATCAACTCACTCTTGATTATATTTCTAGAAGGGCACGTGGATGAGTCTCCACCCTGCAATGGTTGAATTATAACTCATCAAAACCCTATGCTCTTTCATTTTTCTTCGAGGGTTTGCTCTATGCTGTTAGAACTCTTCATGGCCATGAGAGGCCCGCTCCTTCCTCGTTTGTTGGCTTCATTGTGTGCAATACTGTGTTGCATTACTGTGCAAGTGTTTTAAGGGTTTGTGGATTGTATTTTCAGTTTCTTATGTGAGTTGAGAGAACACGGTGTGCATGGTTTTGAACTCGGTCATGTAGCTCGAAACTTGGAACTGGTTTTTACCCTTGTTTCTCCCCGTTATTTGCTTCAGCATTGAGGATATTGAGTGTTGTATCCTTTCCGCCTTTGTCACATTGTTGGCACGAGGGTTTGCTTGCTTCTCGGTATAGTTCACTCAAGCTGGTGAACAATACTTCTTAGATCCAAATACCTCTTATTCACAGGTAAATGCTTTACCCTGCACTCATTCCTTCCGTTGATTTATTCTCTAGTTAAGGATTTAATAATATGAATAGTGTTCTAAATAATACTTGGCATTTAAACTTGTAGGTTACATCCAACGGCTCCATTCTTGAAAGTAATGCCTCTCATGTGTCGGTTAACTTCGTGGGATTTCAAATGGGTAAGCCCTGGTCTCATCATGGCTTCTCCATGCTTGTGAAATGGTTGTTGGTTGATGTTTCCAGTAGTTGGAAACCTAGCTCTGAACTCTCTGTTTGTTATGATGTTTAGTTTGTTTATTACTTGATTTTTAAGTGAAACCCTTGCGGTGCTCACTGGGTAGCACAGGATCTTGAGCCGTGATGTGTATTTGGTTTTGGTTAAACACAATAATACTTATGGCTTGACAATGTAATACTGTTGATTTAAGAATATAAGAACTCCTTTATGATCAGATTTTTAAAAGAGCTCCGTCTTATTTTCTTCAGTTTTAATTTTACCTGAATACTTGTGAACTGGGTTTCGTTTAACCTATCAGTAGTGTAATCAGCTTACTCTTAATATAAAAGATATATATATATATA
>LPNX010695569.1:109846-183989 GCA_001517045.1 Pseudotsuga menziesii
GCAATGTAACTGGTTATATTTTATTACAGGAATTTTTATGTATTTGGTTTTAAAAGAAGAAAGGGTTTCAACCCTTTGATTCTCATAGGCTATAAGCCTGTGTGGATTTGAGATTTATAATGCACATATATAATAATTCCTAGTTTATTTTGTTTATTATTTACATATACATTTTAATTGTTACTACTCTATAAGTTATATTTACTTTTAAGCTCTGTAAAGAAGATAATGTTAACTTCTAGATCTCGACTGTTAAGGGTTTAAAGGAAATATTGTAAACCCTACAGTTTATGAAAATTTCTTTCTGCTTAAAGTATTCTTGACTCTGTTTGTAAGAAATGGGATAATAGAAGATAATATGATTTACAGTTGTACTTATGATGTTAACTTTGTAGAATAATGAAGATATTCTAGCAGTTTTACTCAAAAACTAGAATAATCTCGACTCTTAATAATTTTACAAATATGAAAGGATTATAAAAGAATCCTTAATCTAGTTTTATTAAGTTAATAATTGAAATCTGTTTTATTATTATCCTTTTATATGCTTTCTCAAATATCAGTTATTTATTTTACTATAATATTTTTATTTCTTATTAGTATACCAATACTGTAGTAATAGTGTATTTACTATTTCTTATACCTGTGTTTTCATTTAGTTAGTTTAAGTAAAACAATTAGTGTAAGCAAAACATAACACTGCATTTTCATTGTATTCATAAACATTGAAATAAAATCTATTTATATTTACATACAAATACAAGAATCATATCTACTATTTTTCATTCTAATAAAAGAATTATATCATTAACTTAAAACAATCTACTAGTGCTAGAGTACGACCTGAGTTTAGGTGTGGAAAAGCACAGCTTGGAAATTTAATTTCTATCTGTTTCACTATTTACATAATCATTTTCATTTCTATAAATAATATATAAATTTACTGAATCTAGCCTTTCACTGTTACCTTCATTCAAAAACCATAAACATTTAACATGTATGTAATAGATAAACTAATATTTACTTAACTAAGACATTAAAAATAAAATAGAACCTATTGAGGACAAGACGACAAGAGCTTAAGGAGGTCATTCCTCCCTATGAATCTTCTGTAGAGCGCTCAACCAACGCTTCCTGAGGACCCCCGAGCCTGTTCTTGGTCTTCTTGGGTGAGAACTGGGTGGAGACTGCAACTATAAAAACCTCTGTCACCTGACTGGTTCAACTACCTCAGTAATAAAAATATACTCTCAGCAGTATGATCTTCATCTTAAAAGCTACAACTAGATCAATCTCAGCAGTTATCCCCTTAAACACATTCCAGACTCCCCTCCATTGAATTTCTCTTAAGTAAATTCATTCACCCTGAATGATCACTTCTCTAGAATGAGCAACCTCAGCTCTCTTCAATGGGAAATTTTATATAGATGGATAGGTCTTCTGGGTTGGTTTTCTTTAAATGAGCCACCTTCTCTGATTCCACTTTATTGGGGAATCATGACCACAAATATAGGGAAGTTTCCACCTCCAACAGTTGGAAGTGGTTTGAGGATGCTGCCACATGTTTGTTTGCTATCCACCCAAGCTCCTCCACCAATTTGACCAGTAAACACTCTTTTAACAGCTCTCCTAAGGTGTTGTCTCCTCACTTATTTATTTATAAATAAAATATTCTGAATTTACTTTAAATATTCTTGACCCCACTGGGTCATCAATTACAACTTACGATAAAATTTAACACAATGTTCCTCAAATAATATAAAATTGTTTTTGCAAATTGGGGCATGTGATAGTGTCTTTGTTCAAATAAAAATCACAACCGCTCTATTTATACTATTTTTTTCAATTGAATTTTACCCTAAACAAGTTGACCCCGCTAAATTGTGTGGGTTGACTTAACCTAGGAAATCACAATACAATATTTTATTATATTCATTAGGTAACTAATGACCCAACTTATAATGGAGGATTTACCTCATGACTCTGTGATGACCAATTCCAAGAGTGACATCCCGATAGAGGAACAATAAAATATCCCTTATGGTACATGATTAAAATACATTTAGAATGCGTTTTTAAGTGACCATATTCAACACTGAGGGGAAGTCCATAGTTACTTCTAGATGGATTTATAAGATCAATCATATTGCATATGGCACTGTTCATAAGTATAAAGCTAGGTTTGTTTCTGGAGGTTTCTTTGAGAAGGACGACATAGTTGTATGATGATACATTTTCTCCTATTGCTAGGTACACCACAATTCATGATATGATCTCACATGCATTTTTTGAAGATGGAAGCTTCACATAATGGATATGAAGTCAAACTTCCTCAATGGTGATGTACAGGAGGATGTTTATAGTGAGCATCCTGAAGGGATTGCAATTCATGGGAAGGACTCTTATGTGTGCAAGTTGAATAAATCCCTGTATTCTCTTAATCAACATCCCTAAGCCTGGTATGCTAGAATAGAAAACTATTTTCGGAGACTAGGATCCTCTAAGAGTTAAGATGATCATAATTTGTACCTCAAAGTAGTGAAAAACCAATCATTGATATTGGTTCTATATGTATATTATATTTCCTCGCTAGAGGCAAAAAATTAATCGCCTCATGAAAGATGGATATCACATTAGAGTTCAATATGAAATACTTAGGTGTAATGAACTAATTAAAAGGCCTTTAGATTTGGGAGAGAAAAGATGAGATATTTTTGTATGAAGGGAAGAAAATTGTTAACATATTACGAAGGTTTGAAATGATGGATTGCAAATCCATGAATACTCCAATGGTTTCCAATTTGAGGAAAATTCATGATTGTGATACTAGAACAGATCTAGTGGACCCCACTTTGTATAGACAAGGGATTGCCACAATGATGTACTTGATACACTCTAGACCATATAATTTTTATGCAATCAATATTTTCAGTTAGTTTATGTTGAATATGAGACACAAACATTAGTTTGATGCTAAGCATCTGTTGACGTACCTCTCAGGTATGATTTCTTATGGACTCAAGTATGCCTCTAGTCATTAGTACAAAATGAGGAATTAGCTACTAGGTGACTAAAAATTATAGTCAACACAGTTTTTTCAAGTTATTTACTACTAAATAAGAGCAATTTTGATTGACCCAACTATAAACAACTAAAATTAATGACTAGTTTAGTCACGAGTTAACAAATATGACTAGATAATAAGTGACAGAGTTAAAAATGACTAACATAAACTACTAATTTAGTCATGGCATAAAAAATGACTAGCTAGAAGAATATGAATTAGTCCTTTATGTTAGTATATTTTAATTGTGTCATGGAAAATTGCAAATTTGACAATGAAGTGTAAATTTTGTAAATTGGCTACCTTTTATTAGTAATATTGGTTCCATGCACCTCGATATTTAGATATCCAACAAATAAATTGCATGAATTTTATCTTGACCATATTTATCCCTACTTCACCATTGAAGAAAAACCAGTTAAGCACATTCCAAAGGAAAATTAGGTTCCTTATACGTCAATTATGAATTAGGTACTAGAACCCGTACTATATCGATACCTAGCTAGAAGCATCATAGCCCTACATCCCCTCAAGAAACAACCATTCAAATGCACCTCCTCCATGTAGAATTACAAAATGCATCCAATGCATGGCCAAAGAAACACGTCAACTTCGGATTTGTGGGCCAAAGGTATCGTTCGACCCTTTCTCCATCATTTTCCAAGAATGCAACTTGTTATTTCAAATAAATTGTAGATATGAAGTGTTGTTAAGATTGGTTATTGGCTGTTGTTATTTTTTTAATTACTTATTTGTACCACATTAAATTCCCTGCATTCTTTCTTGCTAAAACCACATAGTAAAGCAATAAAAAGGGTACTATAGTATTCTAAAATTTGACAAGCAGTTACAGTAGTCACACACAAATTTTTTGTCAAAAATTTCCTATCAAATGCATTCATAAAGTGGGTCACGCCTAGACTAGAAGTGAGGGTAATTAATATCATTTCAATGACTAATTAGTTTGGAATGACTAAGGGGGTAACTTCAAATCCATATGTTGCATTAAAATTTATGAAATTGTATTTGGGGGTATTTGAATCCATCTGCGGCATTAAAATTTATGAAATTCTAAAATGAAATACAATTTCATAAATTTTAACAATGGAGATAGATTTAGAGGCCCCTCTAAATCCATTTGCAACATTAAAATTTACAAAATTGTAAATATTTATTGTCAAAATTGCAATTTATATCCATTGTCAAATTTCATCGGATTATCCATTGTCTTACTACTACTATATCCAACTAAATAGCTATTAGTGGTGGGTAGGTTATGGGAATAATACAATAAATGTGCCATGCTTACAACATTCAAATTGAAATCATTCGGATAAAGATTCAGAGTCATGAGCATGGGGCAATATGGGAATGTTATTATAATGTACGTGGTTGCATGTGTTCAATTTCTAGACCATGAGGTACTTCATATTCTAAAAAAACATAGTATATTTTCTCTAAAATACAAAGTTATAAACTCTTGGCATTATATTCCTTGCTAGGTTGATTTCTTTTGTAATTATGATAATGTTTTAATCCTTGTGATTCTTTAGTAGTCGGGGCCTTTAGACATTGGTAAGGTGAGTTAATCCATTGGGAAACATCCCAATATCCCAAAACCTTACACCCTTGATTTCATAATGACTTTATAACACTCCACATTTACAACATTCTAGTCGAGTAAGTTTACTCATCAGAGAGACTACCCAACACCATGAAATCTTACATTTGCAGTCATAGAACTACATTTTTAAACCTTACCCTCCACTCTCTTGAATGGTTGATAAACCTTACTGACAAACATGGTTGTAGATCACCTCCCAACTCTTGGTGCAATAGCCATATTAGAAAGAAATCCTTAAAAGTTTAGGAATTTTAGATTTTTTCTCATCATATAAAATTAGTAAATTTATTTTTCAACATTTTTATTAAAAAATATTTAGAAAATTTTAATTTTATTTATTTTTATGAAAAAATTCATTATTGAACTTTTGGAATTGTGGGTAAATTAAGTTTTTAATTTTCCCTCTTTTTGAGGTCAATAGGTGAATTAAAGTTTTTTGTTTTTTTGTTTTTGTCCTTTTCTTTTTTCTTAACCTAAATAGACTTAGTGTTAATGGATTTTAACCCTTCGCTTGTTGAAATAATACGTACATTAAATTTTTCCAAATTTAGTGGGATACTAGTGGGCTATGCAAGCATACACATTGAAAAAATGACAGAAAGTCTTCCAACAACACAATTTGGAGTAGATTGCTGAGAGGAGAAGGGTAGTTGCTCACATAGTTCTAGATGAAAGTGCATTGCAACTGAATCTCAACTCCAACATACTGGTAAAACCCTTAAACTCATCAGTGAATTCTTCATATGGAGATGTGGGAGGATTCGATTACACTGGTCTTGATAATGAATTAGCTAGTCGATATTCCAGGTTCAAAGGTCCTCCTGTAAAACCCTAAATTATGAAGTCCATAAAACCCCAAATCAGTGATAAAAAGGAAAAAATGACATAGATAATGATAGAAGGACAAAGAACGATCTAGAGAAGGATCCAACTTTGTTGGGGGGCATGAGAGAAAAAGAAGGAATTGGAAGGAAATATAGGGTTTTCGTTGATGAAGAAGAGGACAAAATTTTAGGGCAAGAACTTGCTATGAGATTGGCGGCATTCAAAACCCCTTCAAATGTCAAAATTATTGTAATTAATGAGGTGTCCCAAGCCTGAAAAAGAGAAATTGCTTGTTGAGCTTCATCGGGGAAAAATATTCAAGAAGGATTGAACAAGATTTGTGGACATTTGCTGAGGTTTGAAAAATATTTCTTGTGTAGAGGTAGTATTCTTCATCTTATATCAGTATCTCTATTTGTGGCAGTGTTTTCTTCTTGTGTAGTGACCATGGTATTGAGCATAAAAGTGGGGTGGTTGTAGTTAGAGAAGATGATTCTAGTGGAATCCTTGGTAGGAAACCTTTGAAAATCCCTTCTAAACATATTACAAATCATCAGGGAAATGATTTTATTGACACAGATATTGTTGTTACAGTTATCCTCAATACTCCTTCCATGGATATAAAAACAAGAAGCAAATAATTGAATACATCATATGAATACGAGTCTACTCATGGCAAGAGGAAATTGAATAAGAATACATTTGAAGTGGCAGGTAAAATCTCTTGTTTTTGGGAGGGTGAAAGATGATTTTTTAAAGATTCCATTTGTTTAGTCTTATAATGAATAGAATAAACCTGTATGTATCCTCAACAATTGGAGAGATAATGTTTCTTCATCTCAAAACATGACCACACTACAAATGTTCTGAAATTATGAACTAAACAAACTGTTTTGTTGATGAAACCTCCTTTAGAAGGGAAGGAGAGATCTAGGGGGAAAGCGAGCCTCTCATATCCTACCAATGAAAAGCTTTGTTATGCAATTAGAGAGTTTCTTAATGAAGTGGATTGAAAACTATGAATTTAGAAGCCCGTTGGTAAGCTTCCTTTTTTTGTTATTCACTTATAAAGTTATATTTTTACAATTTTTCTCATGGCACAAGAATATATATTAGGGAAAGCCAACATTAGTATGAATTTGTATATTTAACATGGAACCTAATATTGTGTAGGTAACTCTCTCTAACATTGTCAACCATTTGGGTATGATTAAGATCATGTTTTCATTGTCCTATGCCATTTTAGTCTAGGTGCTTCTTGAAAATTATGATTTTAAGTAAAGCTAAAACTGTTGTCATAACCCATGAATTGCAAGGGAGTTCTTTAATTAGGATTTTAGAGAGAGGAAATATCACATTAAATCTCTAATCCAAGAAGAGTTGACAATAATTGTAGAATAAGACGATAAGGAAGATACAAAAGAAAATCAATATGAAGGGAAGTAGGACACTCATTTCAAATCACAGAGATTGATGAAAGGGAATTTTGGTTTCCTAACATTTAAGTTCTTGGCATGCTATCGACACCTCACACATTGCAAGGCCTATGGAATAGGTTTTGCACATGTTAATGCATTTGTCTCTTTTGGTAATTGATGGGAAGTTTTAGTGAATGAAAACATGAATAACACAGTTCTGGGTGCGAGCATCCATGTTTTTAAAGGATCATGAATGTATTGTAAATTGGTATTGGGTGGTTTGAATGTTAGATTTATGGTTATGTATCTCATAATACACAAAAATATGGCTCGTTTTTCATCTTAGAACATTAAGAAACAACGTTCATGTTAAGTCGTGAATGTGCATTACCATTCCATAATTTTAGAGTTGATTTAATTTTTCTTTTATTTTTTAGCTTAGAAGTTAGAACATCATAAAAATAAGTTAGGTTGTTACATATGTGAGATGAGAACATGGCTAATATTATGTATGTTTCATAATGCTTTTATATCTTAGGTCATAGTGGCCTTTTTCTACTGTTTGTATTCCTTTTCAAGTTGAAAATTTTCCTTCGGAGTATTAAGATGTAAGTGGATTAATCCTCAAATAAACACATGGAAGCCTTTTGTGGATCTATGCTTATAATAAAATCATCTTTGGTTTGGATCACATATTAGGGGTAGGTATTTAATGTTCAATCTAACTATTATTTTGGATTTCATCCTTGATATCTATACGATTAACTTGTACTTTGTTGTTTTCGAACCCAACACTGTTGTGAAAAGGAAGAACCTCTGCTAGCCCATCCTTAGATCTATGATTATAGTCACTATCAAGTAATTTATGATTTGGATCTTATGTTTGGGGGAGGTAGCCAATATTTAGGCTAACCATCATTTGGATTTCATCCTTGAGTTCTACACTTTTGGATTTTTACTCTCTTTTTTGCACCAAGCAATGTTATGAAAATGATGCACTGTTGGAGGCCCATCCTTTGATCTATCATTATATTCAAGTCATATGTGGTTCGGATCTCATGTTTGGAGAGTGTTCATATGGAAATAACTTACATAGTGGAACCTCTTGTAAGCTGATCTCCTGTTCAAGCGTATATGCCTAATTACTACCATTTGTATACATGATATACCTTCTATTCCCTTATTCATATGTCCTATATTCATCGGGTAATCTCTGTAATCAAGTGAAAAAACTAGGTAGATAGGATTAGTATTACAATTGAAGTAATCCCATATGTTATCGTATCCACTACTTTAGATGAGGTGTATTAATACCCATGGAAGTACTACTACCATATATGCTTGAATTCCTCTATAGAGTGTTGTATGGTTACCGTTGAGCCTATAACGTAGGGGGAATAAGGTAACATAAACAGTGCTATTATAAGGTAATGACAATCAAATAAAGCACAACAAGTGTCTTATGTGTCCATATAAGGAAGAAGATATACTTGTATCAATAGGATATCGGCTTCAACATACTCCATCTTTCTGCATTCATCAGTAATATTCTCTACTTTGTATTGAGTGGAAAGGGTTTTGAAGGACTTTTATTTCAAGAAAGTACACTATCAACCCTTTTTGCAATATAGATTTTACTACACTGATCCAATTTTCAGTTCTAATTTATCAAAATTGATTTTGAGAAAGAATACAACCACCTAGAACAACCATTAATTTTTCCAATGCTTTAAGGCTTGGTGTTTGGCCTATATTTTCTTAACATCTTTGAAACCCTATTTACAAATGCCTCACCCTCTCTTTCTATCAACATATGCTCCTTTGGACTATTTTTTCCTAAAATTTAGGTGCTTCTTTATTTACTTAAGTATATCCTATCATTAAATTGCTTGTTCTCCCACATGTACAATATATATTATTATTGTGCTATGTAACATCTAATACATGTTTGAGATTTTCTATCTGGTATGTCCTCTCTGCATTAAATGGTACGTTCTCTCTGGGTTTCAAGTGTAGGTTCAATTTTTTATTCATCGGCACAGTTTACAAAAACCCTTCTTGCTTTCTTGGTATTTTGTCCCAACTTCCCTTTTTGAATCTTTATTAACATATTGAAAGTAGGGTAGAACAACTAGTGTTGTGGAATTTTGAGGACCTAGTTGCTCATTTGGAAGCCAACAACAAATCTTGTAGATCATGGCTTCTCACACAGACCTAGATCAGATTGTAGTCCACATGCTTTTGTGGGCTATTGTGTCGATATTCAAGAGATGGTGCAGATTTTTGGTCCCTTCTATTATAGGTTGGTTGGCTCCATGTTTCTTTTGGTTGTAGATCTATTTTGCAGAGTAGATTGTTGGTTCCAATTTTTGCAACGATCTACTCACACTTATCAGCACCCATTATGTGGCTTGACTGGTAAACCTTTGATGCATATCTGCTTTTATCTTAGATTGTGGCAGTCATATTGGCACTCATATCTCCTGCTTATACAATCTAATGCATCCTTCCTCCATGCATTGATGGATTGTTTCCTTTATCTATTTATTCTCAACGCATTTTTTGTTGCAGAAGTTATTGAATGCCTTTCCATGGTTTCTTTCTCTGCTCTCCTTTTGATGTGTTGTATTTAAAAAAAAGAATGAGCATTACTATCTCAAACCAGGTTTTACCAAATACTAACACTAATGCTTGAAGTAATATTTTTTCAAATTGTATATGGTCACATTGCATAATTTTGTGGTGGTTTTTATTTTTTATTTTTTAAAGATTAACCCTTATAATTATGCATTAAAAGGGATAAAGTAAAACTGTACATCTAGCTAATAAAAAAAGTAGAGAGTATTCTAGGACTGAGCACCAAATCTTCAAATTCTCACAAGGCTTTTAAAAAAGAGACTAAATTTTCAAAGCAAACTAGAGAGATGCTACTAGTATATATCTAATAGAAGTACCTAATACAAAAAGGATTTTATACACCCATTATTTTTGTACATTTCTCACCTATATTGGTGCTCCATCCTTGCTCTTTTTATTATTTTTTATCTACTAGCCAAATTATTTAGAAAACCAAGTTGGGATATAGAGACAAATAGCTGCTAAGATGCTTATATGCCCTCTTTTTTTTAGATTAGTTATTGGAGAATTATGTTTAAATGGGTGTTTATATCCATCATGATATATTTCTTGGTGTGCTTACTAGTTATTTAGCTTGAGATACCTTAGATTGAGAGATATTGTACTTGATATCCTTTGCACCCAGTTCCTAGAGTTTGTTTGATTTCAAAAGCATCTTGGGTGTTAGGAACCAGTTATGCAACATGCCACTAGGAATCAGAAGATAGGCTAGTTATGTATGTTCCTCATGGTAACAATTATCTTTTAATATATTAAATTGTAGATGATGATGCTTTTTGGTTAGAGTTTTTTTTGTTGGTAAAGATAACGAAGTGCAGTATTTAGTACCACAGTGTCCGCTAGAGATAATGTTATGTTTCAGTGGTTTAGCAATAGTAACACTATTATGAAAAAAACTAGATCACATTATAACAGAATATGTTGAAGAAAGTGACATCCAAATATCTTTTTTTTTGTGTTTTTTTTTTTGTATCTGGAGTAATCGGCAACTAGCCGGTTTCGTACTCGCGTGACACGGGGCCGATTCTAACCGCTACCACTATAACCTATAGGAGAATACGCTGACCCCCACAATTCATCTTAGGCTGTAACAATATTTGAACCCTTGACGTGCTTAACAACCCATACACCTTAACAAGTGCACGATTGCCAATTGGTCTACACCTTGAGGGGTTTTTTTTGTGATATTATTGAGATTGGATGTATACTATTATTTTGTTAGCTAAAGAAAGCATGCTTAACTTTCCCCATTTTCAAAAAAGAAAAAGAAGAAAATAACTTTAATAGTGATTATGTTTTCCTTAAGACTTTTGCAGCTAGAAAAGAGTTTGATATTTTGTTTCATTTAGATTAGTCCAAAGCAGATTAGCTCCAAAGTTATGGTTGATACCCTTAAATTTGAAAATTATAATTAATTATGTTCAATTATTCTTAGGGGAAATTGCCCTTATCAGTTTCAATACCATTTCCTATTGTCAATGAATTCTAAGAGTCTACATGTCTGTAAATCCTTACTTTATTTTGTGATTGGTTACTTGATATCTAGGTATCGCTTGCAAATCGAGCATGAGATTGCCAAGTCCCATTTGTTACGTCGGGGGAACTGCAACTGTAACACTTGTTTGTGGAGAGGAGGTCTTCTCAAGGTAGTAAACTGTAATTACATGCATGCTAATATGGTTAAGTGAATGTTTCTTTGAATTGTGGAATCTGTTTTGTACTTCTGTCCCTATGTATGCTCTTTGCTATTGATTAGGAAATTAATTTTTTTTTGTGGTTTTTGATTTTCTTTGGATTTTCTACTACAGGTCCGCATCAAGCAAACAAGTACAGCTAATATGGTTCATTAATCTCACTACCCGATTTCCATGCTTCTTCCTATGCTGACTAAATTTCAAGAGGAGCAAATAAGGGAGAAAGTAGTGGAGGTTAGGATCCAGGGTAGGTCCAAGTCATACTTGTACATATTAGATAATGAACATAGAATCTATAAGACCCTTTAGATAAATCTTTCTTTCCATGAAGTCTCAATTTTAGCTATTGATCCCTTGAGGATATTCCAACTAGGAAGGTTTTATCTTATAATCCAATTTTCCACTATTACGGACCTCAATAATTCATTTGATTATATGAAGGCATGTCTGTAATATGTTTTTGTGTTTTGAAGTTCATTCTAAATAATATTAGCTTCCTTTTTATTACTTTAAACAGAAAAATCAACAGAAAATATGGAGATTCCCACGGAATAAATCTCTTCACATGAGTGCCTTTACTAGTATTGTTTGATGTTTCTATTTTTCACGACTCAAATGTCCAAGTCTATTATGGAAACAGGGTCATTATTTCTTAAGATACTAACCATGTTGATAGTGTTATAGATATACTTTATCTAATAAAAGTTTCTCCTTTTTTCCACAGTGACAACTGCAATTCCTCTATTGTATATTTTCACAGAAACTGTCCATATTGTTCGTATGATATTTGTATTGGTTGTTGTAGAGAGCTTTGAGAAGGTTGTAAGCGTGGGGGTGATTCAGCACAGTCATCCCAACAACTGTACACAAAGAGAGTTTATTCCTAGTTAGAGAATATCAAACAAAAAAATTGCAAGAGGAAGCACAGGTTGGGAATGTCAGTCATAGTCTGTCAATAGTCACATTGCACATCGAATTAAGCCGTTTTCTAATGTGCCCCATTATTTTCATCTTTTCCCTATGTACCCCATTATATATATGCCCATGGAGCTATTTTAGAAAAGATAAAGACTCCATGCCCAAAGGGCTTACAAATTCAAAGTGGAAGCAATCATATAGCTTAAGGATAAACATCAGAAAGACAATATTTATCAAAGGCCAGTTGGCCATAATGGAGACAGTTATAAAGATTAAGCAGCAACAATAGATCCCATATTTGGAGGAGGGTCACTATCATTAAGGTTTTGTCCCCATTTTTTAACAAGTGGTTCATCGAATGGTGGGGAAGGATCTTATCCATTGGCATTCTGCTGGTCAAGTTCATTCTCCATCAAAATGGCCACGTCAAGCCAATGGAACTTGTCATTCTGAGGTTGAGGAGGTGGTGTCCAACTCTAGTTCTCTTGGATTCAACATTTATTGTGTAATTTAACCAAGAGTCCTGCTGCTAGATCTGTGAGAGTGATCCAAACCAAGTAGGGAATAAACCTCTAAGGGCCTTGTTTCATCATGCATGGTTCTAATCCAGAAGAAAGAGGATCTGTGATGAAATCTATGTCTATTTTCTTGTTAAGATTCAATCCTTTTATGTGTTTTTATTATTCCAAGGTTTTATAGAGTTGTTGCCAAGGGGCTAGTTCGCTCTTATACTTTGTCTTGCTTAGTATATGTTGCATGAAATTGCTTCATGGGTTAGATAATTGATTTCAGTGATGGAGAGTAATACTCGTGGATGGTAGAAGGATTCCTGTGATTTTAGAATTTTCATTTCAGTATGTGAGTAGGTTGTAAATTGTCGCTAATGTCATTAGTGGAAAATGAGAGATTAATGACAAAAAAATGACCAAAATCTACATATCAATGACCACTTTTGGTTTGGTGATCGCTGGTGGCTAATTTACGGCATTTTATTACGCGACTAAAATAGGTCATTTTTATTTTGGTCATTTATAGCTTATGAGTTGATCATTAATTTGGTCATTAATTTGGTCATATATTTAAATCAATGACCAAACATATGACCACATTTATGACGAAATTAATGATCACATGACAAACTAGAATATGACCAAATTTGGTCGCGTAATAAAAGACCGTAAATTAGCCACCAAAATTGTTTTTTGGTCATTCATATGTCAATTTTGGTCATTTTTTGGTGATTTATATCTCATTTTTTGGTCACGTATCTCTCAATTTTTGGTCATTTTATATGCGAATTTTCGTCATTAATCTCCTTTATTTGTCACTGATTTAGTCATTTTTAGTCGTTTTATGTGTGATCATTATACTTTATTAGTTTTAATGGCCTCCATTATTAACCAATATAATTTTTTAATATGATATTATGTTTAAACTAAAAAAAGAATCATACATTATTTATTATTATCTAATATACATGTGAATTATTCAATGTCACATTAAGTAGTTGATTACAACACTTATAAATCATATAAAGTACAACCATATAATTTTTAAACCACATAATTTATATTATGAAATGTCAAGTATTACGATAAATATAAGTTTTCTGAAAAACTATCTCCATATAACTTTACATGAAAATCATCTAGTTCATCGATGACTTTTCAAAATATTACAATGGCTAAACCATGCCTTTTGTAATTGGCTGCTAAGCCCTACTTAGATCCTACAGAAACTTCAAAACCATACTTAGCAGCTTGAAACCCTCAGCAACGGGCTCTTCATACTCAATGGAGAAGCCTCAGCAACTTGCTCTTCATACTCAATGGCACACTTTCTGAGCTTTCTATCTGTGGACATGCTTCTGCATCCACACTGCATGTGCTTTTGAGCTTTATATTTGTGCACGTGCTTTTGTATCTGCATTGCAGCAACCTCCCTCCTAATGTTGGTAAAAATCTTGTGAGTAAGGTTACCTATAAACATTACATGTTAAGCAATACATTTTGTTTCTCCTTAAAAGAGAAAACAAATAACTAAAAAAATGTACATAGTAATTCCACAAGATTTAACATGGCAAAAAGAAAAAATTCCAACAAACAACAGGTGTACTCAAAATGCATAAAAATTTAGAACCAACAGACCTACAAATACATAAAATGAAATATCTCTCCATAAGGCATGAAGATCAATGCAAGCATTGCGCAAAGCAAGAAATTCTCTCCAAGCAATATACGAATGAACTTTGCACTGAATAATTTTTGTTGAATTTCCCAATACCTCAGTTCTTCTAACATTTAATTCATCCATTTGACCTGCTCTGAGGAAAACCTTGGTTTTCCCTATCTAACGAAATTTTAGGTTGTTTTTGTTAGCATTTTAACTTAATAAAACAACCTTAGAACTTTCACATTCTTGGGGAAGCATATAAATCATGATCTGAGGCTCATTACATCTTTGGATGTTGAGAACACCATTTGTCAAAACATGGTCATAATAATCTACATAGGCCATTACTTTGGTCCATCAAAACAAGTGACAAGCAACCTACACTTGGAAAAGAATAGAGGAATTAGCTAATCAATAAATATGTAAATATATACATGAGTACATACAAATGTGTATGCCAATAATGTGTTCAAATATAGGTGACAATGTTTGTCTATAAGGCTAAATGCATTAATTTCAGTATCTAGATATGGTTATCATATTTATGGTTAAATGCATATCAATATGACAAAGCTTTCAAATGATTTTAGTATGCTTCAAACAATCAAAAAAATATGTTTCTTCTAATGATAGTGACAACGAAATATACATCAATAAACAAGTTAGAATTTTGATTTGAATTGAATGTACCAATCTAATCACTGTGACAATGATTAGAAAACTTTTTAAGGTATATGACTGTGAGAAAGTGTATCGTGTAGTTATCCCAATGTGTACCTTATATATATCATACCTCAAGATATGATTGAGATTAGTGCTTAGAACATGGAATGCTTTGTTTCAATGATAATGATGTCTTTCTCATATAAAGGGCTGTCAATGGCACTAAGTACTGCATGAGAAAAGAAAGGAAATTGTAAAGATAAGGAAATGTGTCTTCCCCATCTATGATACTCATTAGGAAGAGGGAAAAATCTGATTTCATTGTTTCTTTTGAGGATAGCTTCTTGACCCATGCAAAATTGAGCCTACTTGTGCCATGTCCAAAGAGCTCCACAACTTTTTAATTAAAATGTATACTTGTTTAAGTTAAAAAAAAGACTACACATAGATTGTATGACAACTTGGAAATTGCAATGGAAAGTGGTGCATTTCAAGTTGTGGGGCAAATTATCTCATACTCTAACTTCCTACAATGAGAGAGTACCTCAAATTGTTTTTTTCAATTTCCTCTTCTTCCATATTTGTCTCGTGATAAGTCATTTCAAATTTGAGTTGCCTCCCTAAAATTGCATGCTATGGGTCCTTCTTATTGTGGAGCTTCCTTGCATGATTATGTGTCACCAAGGAACTCTTTGACAAATAAGTCTTTTTATACATCATTAATCAAAATAATACTTAAAAGCTCAAGGGTATCATCATTGTTTCACAGCTAATAATAGCAAGAATGAAACAAGGAAAACATCGAACTGGATCAAACAAACTGCCTATAGATCATATTAAGAAAACAAAAATGCACGAAGACAACATTCAATATAGACTATGGAAACAACATATCATTCAATGTTTAACATATTATTGATGATATCATTTATAAAATGGAAATATCTATGTAAAAATTCATTGAGCCAAAAAAAACACAGAATATCAATTCAAATGAAGGCATGTGATAGGATTCTAGTAGAATACCTTGGGAAAAGGGTTGCTCATGTACACTGCCACATCTCATATGTGCTAAGATTTCCTCTTCAAAGCGCTGACGCCCCTCGAGCAATATGATAAGGTATTTATATAGGTTGCTATGTATCATCAATTTGATATTTTGCAGCTCTTCTTGTGAAAATTTCTCATCCTTGTAGAGAATTTTTGCCTGCAAATACACATTAGAAATATAAGCAACAACACAAGTCTGGTAATTTCGTTCACTAGGATGAGAAATTTAATAAAATAGAATTGTATCATAATGATTTGTGGGATGAGATCCATAAAGCAACATCAAATATCCTATGGTTGAAAGAATCATATGAGAAATATCCTATGGTTGAAAGAATCATATGAGATTTAGCATTCCAATATTGAAAAATCAAACATTTGACTGCGTTCTCTGAAAAAATAGAGAGCTATGTCAAAATTAGGCAAGACGACCCAAAATATTGCAACATATACTGGACTGTGAGATTTGTCAGAAGGTATAAAGGTTAATGCACGAAGAGAATAAAACACAAAATATCCCTTGAAAGAGAGAGAGGAGTTTCATCAGTGCATATGTTTCCATACGAAAGGAGGAGTTACATAAGTTTATTTTTTAAAATTGTTTCAAAACTAGAAAATTTCGATGCACCCTTGCTAGTATTATCAAATGAGCATTGCAAAGCTTTCAAGTGGGTGTGGCATTGAATGCACTATGTGTTTTGATCAATTTATATTTCCTGATATGTGCATGATCTATCATACGCAATAACCAATAGTAGTCTTTTAGTAATCATGGACTCTATGCATGCAGATCATTAGCAGATATCTAGTTTATGTTCATTGACAAATAGAAGGGAGACTAATACAACGTTTCCTAATGACTCATTCATTTTTAAACCAAATATTTTCTTGTATCCTAGTAGAAGTGGTCTTCCTAGATGTAGATCTCCTTTGTTACACAGCTTGGGACTAGGTTTTTCAGCTACTCAATCCTTGCTCATTGTCTATTGTAGTTAAATACTTCCAGCTTGATTGATTTTGAATATCTGTACCTGAAGCACGTACTAGCATTCAATTGTAGTCGGTACACTCCATTGGCAAGAAGGACCTTCAGCATTTTCATACTTTAAGATTTTCCAAATTGATTTTAGTGAAATTTAAATCTTTATAAATGTAATATTAACAAAATAATCAATCCAGAACAAAGTATTTCATGTTCATACAACATCCATCTTGGCATCATCTGAGTTCTTTTCCGGCAAGTTTGTTTACTAATAATATCCCCAGTTGTTTAAAGAGAGGACGATTTTTCATCCATAAGGCTGAGGATGATAAAGGAACTTTCATTCAGGAAGTTTTTTTGCTTTCTACACAGACAACAAATGTTAGTTGTGTGAGACGTTGTTTACATGTTATAAAAAAAATTCCTTCAAATAGTCATGAGGAAATCTCGCAGAAGTGTGAATAAAACATTTATTTCCAAGTGCTAAGGATTGAGCACTCGAAATGTGGGAAAATATTGCAAAGAAACAATTAAACAGAAAGAATCCTGGAGCATGAAAAGCTGCAAAATAATTAAAATCAAAGATCAATAGAATAGAAGTATTTCAACTCCATTTTTGCTTGGAACTTGGTACATGGGAAATTCTTAACTATACAGACCAGGTAAGTAACATATAACATGATTAAACAACGCAAATTGTTTATGTAGTTTTCTGATATCCAGGAATTTTCTACAGCCAGGACTGCTCTGCAAACCATAGAAATGTTTTATTTCAAACTTTAAATGCATGATTAGTTAATTATTTTTCTTAGTTAATAAAGTCTATTTATCAGCATTCAGATATTCTTGATAACATCTTAGCTTTGACACTTTCCTCAAACAAATCTTGGACGAAAAAGGATCTTGGGACTTGCAGCTAACAATCTGAACAAGTGTGCTGCTCAATCAAATCCCCATTTTATAATATATGCCAGAAACAGCATTTATGATGGCATAAAAGAGAGATGTATGAGATTAATCCAAGAACCAGCTATTTTGAAATCTTATGCAATGAAAAAATTATGTCCATTTCTATGAGATTAATCCAAGAACCAACTATTTTGAAATCTTATGCAATGAAAAATTTATGTCCATAGGATGGTATATGGTGGTATATTTTCCATGAGAGAACAAGACAATGGAAACTAATACAAGGCTGCAAAGCTAGGAGCTTCTTCTAATTAGTGGCAAGTTTGCTTCGTATTTCACTTCAGGTTTGACAAAAAAATATTTTCCCTATGTCTCCTTAGTGCATGAAAATTTCTCTTCTCTAAAGGGTTTGTAGGCATGCACTATGCACGGCTTCTATGCACTATTTTACCATTGAATGGTTAAATATATGCACTATTTTATCATTCAATGGTTAAAAAAAATACAAGGTGGGAGTGATCGTGTTTAAAGCCTAGTATAGAATGAGCGACCAAACTTACCTCCAGTTACCTTTGCGAAGCTACCTTCAGTATCCATAGATGTGTATGATCCCTATCAACTCTCTATGCTCACCTTTGACTCAATTTTAAGACACAATATTCTATTCTTGTTACATCTGATACCGGAGAAATGTATAGTTTATCTTGTAATACATCAATAGTCCACCATCAATAGTTATTTCATCTCTAGCCGTCTGAAACTGATTCTGCCAGAGAAACCTTTGATGACCTCCCCATCACAGGATATTCAAAAGAAACAGACTGATGATGTTCATTATAGCAGTAAATAAAGTCACCTCAGACCAAGCATCTCTTGGGAGCAGAGGTTACTGTGACTGAAGGATCTAAGTTCAAGACACTATGAAGCAAGGGTTGAAAAGAGTTCAGTGTAGACATTGGATTTTGTTGTTCATTCTCTACGTACATTTAGTGCTTTCATTTGCAATTGTCTCCTTTAATACAGAGTGCCCTCATTTTTCTCCATCCCTTAAGTGATTGTCAAAATGGTGGTATACAGCATGCACCCGCCTCTATATCTGACTTAGAAACTCTTTGGGAATATCAATCTTGTAGACAATTATTCCATAGAGCAGGTTGGAACGAGTTCCTCTCTCTGTTTCAAGGGAACGACAATGAACTTACCCTAAAATTCTCCCTAGAGTTTGATGGGAAGATTGCTCGTTTGGTTTCTTTGGTATTTGAAGTCACCGAAGCCACCATTTCCCAAGATATCAGACTTCCTCACAGTGGGTTTTGATGGTTAAAAATTCATTGTGTTAAAAAGGAAGCCTATACTCATTTCTTCAAGGAAGAATTCAAATATGTGGATGTTACCAAGAAATTTACAAAAAAATTGTCTGCAAGACACTTGGTTAGATCCTCCAATCATGATCTAAAATATCATTATATGTGAAGGTCGGTATTCTACTATATATCGTTACCATATTCACATCTTACTTCATTTTTAGTCTAGAATATATATAATTTTTCCTTATTGTTTTTGGAGAATCTTGGACTGCACGGCTTCCCAAACCCAACAAAACATTCCAAACCCTGATCACATTTCTCAGAAAGTGAGAAGACAATTCTTTGTTTAGACCTTTCATCCAATGCAACACCTGTAGTATGACCATAAGCAAATCGACCGTCCTATTATCAGCAACAGCTAAAAAGTCTTTGGTTTACTCTCATGAAGAACAAGCAATGGAGGAATTGAGATAAAAGAGCATTCAAATATCTTCTCATAGAATTTCAATTTGATACTCCTAGTTGATGGGATACTTCTAATGCTGATGCCCAATGCACTCCTAAGGACTACAATTTTGCATTTGTTCATGAGTCCATTCCTGTGGATGAAACTGCTAAAATTTCTACTCCACAAGGAGCATCTTCCAATCCAATAGTTGGTGTTAATATCAATTATTTCTAAAGGAAAAATCAAAAGTTCAATTTGCAGCTCCAAGAATACATTGTCTCAGATTGCTATATTAAAATTGAGAAAGATATGCTTAAACCCAGAATTCCAAGCTGCAAAAGAAAAAGAATAGGGTAATTCAAAATAATCGAAATCCCCATAGATTGTTAAAAAAGCGTCATAAATAGATTAGACAGAAAATTTCCGCTAAGAAATATTTCAAAAAGAAATTGAAAAAGGCATAGAAACAATCAAATACATGTTTACGAAGGAGATCACAAGGTCCAATCCACGTGGGTCCCTTGGGATCAGGCATACATGTTCTCTGTAAAAAGCATTTACTCTAGGAATTGCCTAGAAGATTTCCGTGAGGAAATGTTTCATGAAAAATAAAAGCTTGTATAAATTTCCAAGGGTTATTTTAATTATTTCAACCATCTGCTAAAGGCATATTGTTAATGAAGAGGCCATAGGTCATAAGTTCAAATCCAATCAAGTATTTAATGAGTACAAGCCACTGTTGGGGAAGGTATGTGAGACACCATCCATTTAGACATTCCATGGAAGATTAAGGATTTTTTACGTTTTGGTTTATAAGCACAAATGTTACGCATCTCAGACCTATTGGACTGTTATTTTTTTAAATATTATATTCAGCTGACTTATGCTATGTGTCACATCAGCATTTGGAATAGATGTTATACGCCTCATCACTCATACTCGGGTATAAAATGTACTTCACTTTTCTTTGTGTAATCAAAACTCCATGTGACCAATACTAAGTAGCTTTAATCTTGTTTATTTAGGAATAGTTTATAGCTCTGAAGTCAGAAATGTGCATACCAATTAACCAAGTGTAAGTTCAGTTCTGTTTACCTATATCTACATAGCTAGGTACAATCACTATATCCAACAAATTATGTTTTGGATGGCTGGAGCTATATCATTTCCTACTAATAAATTATAACATTGTTTTTAGGACATTCTAGGCCGGGTTGGAAGAACTGAAAGGGACATAATTATATAATGATGATGACGATGACGACAACGATGATGATGATGGTGATGCCGACGATGATGATGATGATGACAATGATGACGATGCCGATGAACAATGATGATGATGAGGATGATTATGATGATGAGGGTGATGATGAGGATAATGGTGATGATGATGATGAGGATGATGGTGAGGAGGAGGAGGAGGAGGATGATGACTATGATGATGCAGATCAGGGTGGTGATGATGATGGTGATGATGATGATGATGATGATGACGATGACGATGATGATGAACAATGATGGTGATGAGGAGGAGGAGGAGGATTACTATGATGATGATGATGATGATGTTGGTGAGGATGACCATGATGATGATGATGATGATGATGGTGATGATGATGATGTTGTTGTTGATGATGATGATGATGACGATCATGGTCATGATCGTCATCATCATCATCATCAACAACAACATCATCATCATCATCATCACCCTCATCCTCATCATCATCATCACAGTCATCATCCCTCTCCTCCTCATCATCACCATCATCGTCATTATCATCATCATCATCATCGTCATCGTCATCATGAGGATGATGATGATGATGATGATGATAACGACAATGACGATGACGATGAACAATGATGGTGATGATGACTGTGATGATGATGATGATGATGATGAGGATGAGGATGAGGGTGATGATGATGATGATGATGATGATGATGATGATGTTTATAATGATGAGGATGATGATGGTGATGATGACCATGATGATGATGAGGGTGATGATGATGATGATGATGATGATAAGGATGAGGATGATGATGGTGATGACGATAATGATGATCATGACTATGGTGATGATGATGATGATGACGATGATGACAATGATGATGATGATGGTGATGATGATGATGCTGATGATGATGACAATGAACAATGATGATGATGAGGATGATTATGACGATGAGGGTGATGATGAGGATAATGGTGATTATGATGATGAGGATGATGGTGAGGAGGAGGAGGAGGAGGAGAAGGATGACTATGATGATGATGATGAGGAGGATGAGGGTGATGATGATGATGATACAGATTAGGGTGGTGATGATGATGATGATGATTAGGATGATGGTGATGACGATGATGACGATGACGATGATGATGAACAATGATGGTGATGAGGAGGAGGAGGAGGAGTATGACTATGATGATTATGATCAGGATGATGGTGATGATGATGATGATGTTGATGAAAATGACCATGATGATGATGAGGATGATGATGGTGATGATGATGATGTTGATGATGATGATGATGATGACGACGATGATGATGAACAATGGTGGTGATGATGATGATGAGGAGGAGGAGGATGACGGTGATGATGGTGATGATGAGGACGAGGATGATGATAATGACGATGACGATGATGATGAATATTGATCATGATGATGATGATGATGAGGATAAGGAAGAGGATGATGATGATGATGATGATGATGAGGAACAATGATGATAGGTTTAGTTGAAACTTTTATTTTATTTTATTTTCAGGCATTTGCAATGGAATGGTGATGATGAACAATGATGATGATGAGGAGGATGATGAGAATGATTATGATGAGGATGATGACTGTGATGATAATGATGATCATGATCGTGATCATGATGACGATGCTGATCAACAATAATGGTGATGATGATCATGATCATGATCATGATGACTATGGCTATGATGATGATTATGATGATGATGACAATGATAGAAATGAGATTTCTCATGCTTACTATAAATACTAATTACTAAATCTTGAAAACTATCGAAATATTTAATACACATATAAACACTCATTGCACTGATGGCCACACACTGGTTTGAATATTCCTAGTACCAGAGGACCTGTTTTATTCTCTGTACCATACATTTGTAGACATTGATGAACAACTGTCCACCCCTCATATCTCTCACGTCCCACCCCCCCTATATATCTCCCATAACCATCCCTCCCTTCGCCTTATATTTCTCCTCCCTTCATCCCCCCCATATATGTCCTCTATGTTACGCAGAGAAATTCCTATGGCTTGGGGTACCACAACAGACAACTTGACTCCAGAAATCAATCCTTTCCAATATGCAATAGAAATTAAATATCTAACACTAAAGGANCCGAATGGTTGAAGTAGATCCCCGTTGAGATTTCCAACTCCAGCTTGAATTGATAGATTACTTTTTCAACAACAAGTAAATAATACAAGCATGCTATATATATTGGTGTTAGATCTATTCTAGCATATATAATCAACAATGTATAAGCATTTGAAAACATCAATGGATACAATATTCATTCAAACATACATTATTGGACAGGAAAAGATATTTCTATTAATATAAAATCAGAGATTACAATGGATACAACCTTAGTCGGCACGTTTGCGAATCGAAGAAACTGAATACCCCACTTCAGCCTCCACCACCTCAATCCTCCATCTCTTGATAGCAAGCTCACAAGAAAAAGGCAAGCTTGGGAAGAACACAAAAGTGTTCCAAGGGACAAAGGGATGCAGACTCAAGCACAAGTTTTGGCAACAATGGACAATAGTTTCTTTGCTCTCAAAATTCTCATATGCCTTCAATGTACCATAGAGTTTATTATATATATTTTCAAAGGGGTAATGAAAGGTCAAATCCGAGTGATCTCAAATAATATGGAAGGCCAGGAGTCAAGTGAGTCGGATCCATGTCAAGGAAAACTCCAAAAGTATTTGGATTATGCACACATCCTAATGTACGTGGTTTTCGGGGTCAAACCCGCGTATAAACACTATTAGGGGTTTAAAAGTCGCGTATAGCAATTTTCACATGTTTTTAGGGATGGTCTAGGAAACATCAAAGGACAAAAAATGGTCCAAGGGGTCTAAGGAGTCCACAGAGGGATAGGGGAAGGCCATACAAGTGTGATTCACCTAGAGTTGTAAAACCAGCTATAACAGATGCCCCCTAATGTGTGAGGTCAGAGGGGTCATATGATGGCTGGAATACATTATAAGTCCATCCCAGAAGTGGAGTGATGAAGAATCCCAAATGGAATACCAGCCACCCAATTAACCTAGTACAATGATACAACTCTGCACATAACTGCAAATACATATAGCAACCTCAGATACATAAATGTACAATGGCCATTAATAGGCATGATACAAGATATCACATAAGTGGTCGTCGCCACATATAATATACATAGATCAGAATCTCCATGATGAAGATATACAAAGCATCATGATCTCCATAATGGATAAAGATATACAATGGATCAAGATCTCCATAACAGCTAGAAATGTCTGACATATACTGGAATCAAGTCACGAAAGTTGAAATCTCATGAACACTGGCACGATCAAGGAGGTAGCATATAAGAGATGCCACCAATATGGAAGGTCTTCTACACAAATTTCTACGAGTACATGTCATACTATGTGAATAGAGGTGTCAAGGTCGAACATAGTAGTCCATCATCTGATTACCGGTCATTAATGTATACCGTTAACAGACACAAGATCACCCACCGATAATGAAAATGGGAATCAAGGTACTACAGTGCAAACTAACAAGTGTGAATAAATGTGTTGAGGTCAAACACTTGAGAGGATCCATCAATTAGGGGACATTGATGTATTCCCAAGGACTATCGATGGTAAGAGAACCTTCCACTGATGAATGCAAGTCTCAAGGAACTCAAAATGACTCTAGATTCCAATCCCATAATAAATGATATGAAGGCAATGGGATGAAATCCGCTGGAAGGAGGGAATTAAGGTATTCCCCATCATCCAACATGAGGTGCTCAACAAAGTTGTATAATGTGGAAGGACTCAATCATATGGTACATGAACCAGTAACTATACCGGGAATGGCTGACATGCAAAGTCAAGATAACTGAGGAATGGCAGACTCAGGTTTCAACTTCCTTCGAACAAAAGCATAACAGTGAATGGTGACTGAATAAAGGCAGCATAGACTCAATATACAAACTAGGACATCTCTACGACACAGGAGGCATCGACAGAGGCTCCATGGGGACTGGAAGCTTAACCAGTTGGTGGAGATAAACTTAGATAAATGAGTACAGCTCCTAAAGTCCAACTATAAACCCAACCAATGGATGTGATATACAGTGCTCTGTTCGAAGGTGACATGACTTGACAGCTGCCAAAGATAACATCTTTCCTTGTCCTGCTTTTTAGTTTTTTGATTTTTTTTGGACTTTTTCAAATATTTAAAAAGCTTGAAAAAGAATAAAATTGCTTTATAGTTATAGAATAGGAGGAGACGAGTGTCATAGGGGAAAACAAACTAGTTCCAAGAAGTGGAACATACCTATGCTCAATGCAAGGACACATGTGTAGGATATTGACACTTGGGGGAAAATCCCCTCTCGGTAAAAAGGGAATCAAGGTGTAAAGGATATATAAAATGGCTCTGCATGGCTAGACATGAGACTAGCCCGGGCTATATGTCTGAAATGCAATGTCAGGGAAGAAGACATAAAGCTCAATAAGGTAGGAAAATCTCATGATAATGCAATTACAACTTGACATAAGGGAGTCTTGAAGGAAATAGGCCAGCAAAAGATCAAGAGGAGTATGAGGCTCTTGCGAAATGTCATGGGAGTACTATACAATGGACTCCCACAACCTATAGGACAAAATGTCAGCATGGGCACCAAAATGCAGATAAGGGGCTAAATAGGGTACCTATGTAAGGTCAAGCTCTACCACTCATACCATGCCACTTCTAAAACAACAAGAAGTTTCTGTGACATAATAGAGTGGGTTCATACCTAAGGCTATGATGAAATGGTCATAAGGTCATGAAAAATGCAAATGGTGATGAAACCTAACCTATATGCCAGTTGAGACATGATACCTAAGATTGGCACAAACGGGTCAATCCAACGGCTGAAATGGCACTCAAAAAGGTCTCCTACATCATGAATTAGGTCAAAAATGGTCCAAAATGATTATAAATTGTCCAAACTATAGAAAAGGGGGTAAAAATTTTCAACAATTTGAAAATTTTCTATAAAGAGTAAACAATTCAAAACATTATAAAACATTTGAAATTTTTACCCAATTGAGCTCAGATTTTCAACAACGAATTCCAGGAGATCCAGCTGGTGGAATCCACTACCATTTCTTCCAGGTACTTACCAATGCTCCTCTCTTCCATTTTGATGCAATTTTTATCAAATTCCATGGTCATTTGAGGTTTCTAGGCCAAACTAAAAAAGGCATTGCAGCCCACAAGGAAATCGAGGGGTTTTCCACGTATAGGGATGGATATACGTGGAAAATTCCCTCACAGTCACATACATACACAGCTATTTGGAAAACAGTCTCATATGCGGCCGCGCATGAGGTTTTTTAAGTAATCTAATGGGAAAACTTGCAATTTTTTGTGCAGGATGGTCCTAGAATGGAGAGAGCATGAACATGGTGAGGTAGAGGAGGCGGTAAGGGACAATCTAATGGCTCAAGAAGCTCTACGTGCATGTGGACTCTATAAGTTTTGGTGTCTTGATGGCTTGAGGTCCAAACCAAGACTATTGTAGATGCTGGTTGATTACTGGGATCCAGAATTTGAGTCCTTCCATATAGATGGGATGTCCCTCACTATAGAGGTGGAGGACATATACTTTATTACTCGAATTTCTCGATGGGGGGAAGTATTGAACCTTCATTCTCATGGTGGTCCCGGAGGTGGCCTGACTATCGATGAGTACATTGCGATGTACTACTATCCAGACACATAGAAGGTGAGGAGTCAGGTTCCAACTAACTCTATACAGGTGCTGGGACTAAAGGCCATCCTATTGACATTGGGCAGGATAGCAGGCTTGGATTCACTCCACCATCCCTCACAGCCTCTGATGTTCTATGCAGTGGAGTGCATGAGACCCACGGTCTATGACTGGAGCACTACACTATTGAGAAACATGAAACATCAACTCAGTAAGTGTAAGGCGAGAAGAGTGTGGAACTTCAGGTTCAACAGCATATTGAACATGTTTTTCTTCAAGTGTGTTCCAAGATTGAGCCCCAGAGTTGACATTCCTCTTCACAGGGTTCGAGATCCGGCCCAACAGCATTGGGCAAATGCAATGCGCAGACTAGGGGGAGGTAGGGTGTCCAACCCCTATCCAGCTGAGTTCTTTTTGTGGTGGCGAAAATTGATAGTTACCATCGATGATTACCCCTATGCAAGGATTGATTTTTGGGGGGACCCAGACATGCCGCTACCACCAGGATCGGCATATGGTGACATAGGTAATGAATCTCGACCCTCTCTTTAAATTTTTGAGTTATTTAATTTTTTTGTGTTTTCTGATTATATGGAATCAAAAGACATATTGTTGTGTGACAATACATAGTGACATATACCATTTTTATGCATGTGTGGGACCACGGCAGGCTGAAGGCTTCCCTCATCATAGATAGAGAGAAAGAGGAGATGATATCATGGGTGTGGATGTGGAGCGGACGCTCCAGAGAATTCATACCAATTTTGTGAGGTTGACACACAAGGTTCCCATGACGCAAGTCGAGGACTTGCCTGAGGCTATGTAGCGCTAGGTGGTGGGTGCGATTATTCTGACGGCTAGCTAGAGCCGTAGTGACCTTCCATGATCACAACCCCCCTCCTCCTCCACAAGATTAGATACCTGGGAGTTATACATTTTGTACTACCATGTATTATATCTTGGTGGCTCGAAAGGCCCATTTTTGTATCATGACACTATGTATTACCACATTTCGGATGTTATATAATTTTTTTTATGGTGATCGATTTATTTATTTACATGTGTAAAAATTTGTGTTTGTGATGAATTTATTATGTATGGAACAAATGACAATCTAACACGTAGTTAGCATATGAGTCAGCAACTTGATTATTAATTCCTGGAATATGTATGTATGTTATATTGCCAAATTTTTGTTCTAATAATATCACACGTAAGAATCTTCTTAATAACATCGGGTCTCTAACATTGTACAAACCATTAAGCTGTGACACTACTAACTCCGAATCAAGACGTACCTCAAGAGAGAGAATTCCATGTGAAATGGCATCCCGTAGAAGCTCAATAACGGCACTATATTCAGAAACATTGTTTGAAGATAGCCGTAAACATACGCCTCTTGAAGACAGTACTTGACCCATAGGATATAAACCAACCAAGAAATAGAGGCTGAGTGTTGAGTGTGACGGCTTGCACCATCCACGAATCCTATGTAGGTGGAAGATTTGTAGAAGGAGAAAGTCGACATAAGTCGACTTGAACGAAGACCGACTTAGTCGAGCAGCCGACTAAGTCGAGAGACCGACTACGTCGGTCGGCTGAGTAAACACAGTAGTTAGTCTGTTAACTAATAGTTTTGTCGGTTCACCGAACCGACGGGTCGTTACTTTTAACTAATTGTAAATTGTATATATTAGGCTGTTGAGCCACACAAGAATGAAGTTCAGTTCTTGTCTTTGTATGATCTATTGAGAATAATATAATCTGTTCATCCTATCTGTTCTTGTCTCTTGTCTCTGTGTATATTTCTGTATATTTGTATGTATTATTGGTAAGCTTATGTGATCTGTGAGATTACAACATTGGTTCCGTTTCCGGGAGGCTCACAACAGAAATTGACGCTGACAGCGATGCTGCTGGGTCCATGACGGTGGTGACATCGCAGGTCATGAACAGACCTTCACCGACTACCAGCTCCCACCGGAAGAAGACGTTATATCTTCCGACCACAGTCCCCAACACCATCCTCCATCCCCACCAGGATCAGGACACCATCCCTCCCCCCCTTCACCACCATCATCTCCACCACCCCCACCACCGCCTGATTCACAGCCGAGACCACCATCATCATCACAGCCGGAGGTGGACATACCACCTCCCCAAACACAAAAACCCCCGACCACTGAACCAACTCCTCCGACACAAACCCCTTCGACCTCTGATCCACCTTCCACTTCTGCAGGTGCTCCCGACAAACCAACAGAGCAAGAAAAGGAGCCAACAGAACCTCTTCCTAGACCCGATCAGCTAAGGATTAGCTTACGGGATGTAAGCTCGTTGACCGACTCAGAGGTTGGCCAGTTACTCAACACCCTAGAAAGAGAGTCGAAGAGGAGGACGACCCGACTAAGGAAATAGCTCAAGGATAAGGAGACCTGCGATGTCACCACCGTCATGGACCCAGCAGCATCGCTGTCAGCTGATGTTGAAAGTCTGTCCATGTCTGCAAAGCTTTCTGAATGTCGATGGTCAGAGTAGTAATATTTGAGAGTACCGACATCTTCTCTGCCATTGCCATTTCTGCAATATTTTCCATGTTGGGGCCCAGCAACTGATTGTGTTCTTCCGCAGCATCAAGGAGTCTCTGCATCTGCGGACAGATGTTGTCGACTTTCTCCAAGTTGGTAAGGGATTGCTGAACCCACTGGTGTGCCTCACGTTCCAAATTCTGCAGCTTAGTGTTTTCCAGCACTATTTTTTCTTCGATGGTCTACCGCAGTTCTGTCTCAGTCGACTTCCTTCTTTCTAAGGCCTGAATGCCTTGTCTTGTCTGCCTCGTCTGAGTCTAGACCTGCCCATAATGAGTAGGCCAATCTCGGAGTACTTCCTCAGTTACAATGGATTCCTCCATGTGGTCTTGTAGAAGTTTGTGAGCCTCCGAGAATGCTGTGTGCTGAGTGAGGAGCAGTCGGACAGTTTCTTCTTTTTTCCTGGCCTTAGTCTCATGGAGGTGGGTCTGTATGGTCGACACCAAACCTTCAAACAGCTGATATGCTCTTTCCAGCGGTCGGTCGGTAGCAGCTTCGACAGGTCCTGGGGTAACAGTCTGTACAAGAGACTTGCATTTGTCGAGGAACTCGACTTCTTCTGTCTCCTTATCCTTGAGCTGTTTCCTTAGTCGGGTCGTCCTCCTCTTCGACTCTTTTGCTAGGGTGTTGAGTAACTGGCCAACCTTTGAGTCGGTCAACGAGCTTACATCCCGTAAGCTAATCCTTAGCTGATCGGGTCTAGGAAGAGGTTCTGTTGGCTCCTTTGCTTGCTCTGTTGGTTTTTCAGGAGGACCTGTAGAAGTGGAAGGTGGATCAGAGGTCGAAGGGGTTTGCGTCGGAGGAGTTGGTTCAGTGGTCGGGGGTTTTTTTGTTTGGGGAGGTGGTATGTCTACCTCCGGCTGTGATGATGATGGTGATCTCGGCTGTGAATCAGGCGGTGGTGGGGGTGGTGGAGATGATGGTGGTGAAGGTGGGGAGGGATGGTGTCCTGATCCTGGTGGTGATGGAGGATGGTGTTGGGGACTGTGGTCGGAAGATATAACGTCTTCTTTCGGTGGGAGCTGGTAGTCGGTGAAGGTCTGTTCATGACCTGCGATGTCACCACCGTCATGGACTCAGCACAAAGCATTCTCGGAGGCTCACAAACTTCTACAAGACCACATGGAGGAATCTATTGTAACTGAGGAAGTACTCCGAGATTGGCCTACTCATTATGGGCAGGTCTATACTCAGATGAGGCAGACAAGACAAGGCATTCAGGCCTTAGAAAGAAGGAAGTCGACTGAGACAGAACTGCGGCAGACCATCGAAGAACAAATAGTGCTGGAAAACACTAAGCTGCAGAAGTTGGAACGTGAGGCACACCAGTGGGTTCAGCAAGCCCTTCCCAACTTGGAGAAAGTCGACAACATCTGTCCGCAGATGCAGAGACTCCTTGATGCTGCGGAAGAACACAATCAGCTGCTGGGCCCCAACATGGAAAATATTGCAGAAATGGCAATGGCAGAGAAGATGTCGGTACTCTCAAATCTTACTACTCTGACCATCGACATTCAGAAAGCTTTGCAAACATGGACAGACTTTCAACATCAGCTTGCCATCACGGCCCCAGCAATAGTCGAAGTCTGTGTGCAGGAGAGACCAACTATTCGCCTGCATAGCCCACCTCAGTAGCAGTCTCCCTTTGCAAATCTATTTTTGTACTTCTAATCTATTTTTTACCTCCCCTTTTCTTCGGGACGAAGAAACGTTTTGTTTGTGGGGGAGATGTAGAAGGAGCAAGTCGACATAAGTCGACTTGAATGAAGACCGACTTAGTCGAGCAGCCGACTAAGTCGAGAGACTGACTACGTCGGTCGGGTGAGTAAACACAGTAGTTAGTCTGTTAACTAATAGTTGTGTCGGTTCACCGAACTGACGGGTCGTTACTTTTAACTGATTGTAAATTGTATATATTAGGCTGTTGAGCCACACAAGAACGAAGTTCAGTTCTTGTCTTTGTATGATCTATTGAGAATAATATAATCTGTTCATCCTATCTGTTCTTGTCTCTTGTCTCTGTGTATATTTCTGTATATTTGTATGTATTATTGGTAACCTTATGTGATATGTGAGATTACAACAAGATTTCATTGACATATGCCAAAAGAAACAGAAACTAATCACAAACCCGATCACTATAAGAAAAAGACGTAACTATGAAAAGCTATATAATAATATACAATAACCAGCCTTGGCTGAAAATCATCCATAGTATTTCTTGAGATAGAGCCCATTTCTAGGCTCTGCCAAGGCCATTCCCTCATAATCCACTAACTCATAAGCGCCATTCTCTAACACACATTTGACAACGTAAGGAACATGCCACATGGAGTTAAACTTTCCTGCCCCCAAGGGTTCTTTCGGTTGATCCCACAAAAGGACCAAGTCTCCCTCACTAAACCTCCTTGGACAGATAGAATTATCGTACTGTACCTTTACGCGCCACTTATTTACTTGTAGAGCCACCAAGGCATCTCGACACTGCTCATTAAGTTGCTCAAGGTGGAGCAAATGCTCCTCCAATGGTGAAGTGTCTGGTAAGAGTTCTACAGCTAGCTTCAAAGAACGAATATCGCATTCAACTAGAAATATTGACTCCACTCCATGCACAAGTTGATATGGAGAAAAACCTGTGGCAGTCTTAACGACGGTTCTATATGCCCACAAAGCAGGATATAACATGATGTGCCAATTATTCTTGCTCTATGTGATGGTTCGTTGGAGAATAGATTTGAGTGATTTATTCACTGCTTCAATTTGTCTATTCACTTGAGGGTAGTAAGAGGAGGAATGCTCTTGTTTGTACCCTAACTTTGATGCCAACTCTTCCATCATATGATTCTAAAAGCGCGAGCCATGGTGAGTGACAAGCTCTTTCGGAATTTCGAACCGAGTAATAATCTGGTGGAATATGAACTACGCAGCTGTCTCACCATCAAATTTGACTGTAGGCATAGCCTCAGTCCATTTTGTGAAGTAATAAACAACAACTATGATATGATGATGCCCCCCAGCTGAAGCTGGGTTGCAATCCATAAAATCAAGCCCCCACTTAGTGAAGGGATCGGTTGTGATGATGGGATGTAATGGGGCAGGTTTCAAGTGCATGTTACATGCAAACACCTAGCAAGGGTGGCACCTCTTGACCACATCTACACAATCCTTAAAGATCGATGGCCAGAAATAACCCACTCTTAAGATTTTTTGGGCTGTAGAAAGCCCAGATAAATGACCACCACATTCCCCTCCATGGCAATCATTCAGCACTACCTCAGCCTCTTCATGAGTTAAACAACATCATAAAATAGAATTTACCCCATGGTGGTACAAAGTGTTATGCAATATGAGGTAATTCTTAGACATGTGACATAATCGTCATCGTTCATCCTATGAGAGGTGAGTAGGGACCTTCAATGTTTGTAAATATATAATGATATCCCCATACCATGGGTCTAAATTTGAGATTAAGAAGATGTGTTCATTGATAAACGTATCTTCACAAACCAACTCCTCGGCTTCACTTGGGAAATCCGATATAAGCTCTGCAAAAATCAACGATTTCTTCGATTTTTCTGAAACAAATTCGAGATCGAATTCTTGCAAGATGACAATCCATTTATTATATTTTACCCCAATCATCCTTCGATTGAGGATGAATTGAAATGGATTGACATGGGCTACAACCAAGGTCTGGTGAAGGAGAATATAATGTCTCAACTGTTGAACCACATGTACAGTAGCTAAAGCAAGCTTCTCAACATGATAATAATGAATCTCTGCATCAATAAGGTTTCGACTCAGATAGTATATGACATGCTCTTGGATCTCCTCATCCTCTTGAACCAAAACCATACCAATCGTCTCCATGGATGCATCCACATAAAGTAGAAAATCAAAGCTTTAGTCTTGGGGACTAATCACTGGGGCTGATGCTAGGGCTTGCTTGAGCACATCAAAGGACTCCTGGACTCACTCATCCCAACAAAACGTGGTGTCCTTCTTCAACAGATGCATGAATCCTCTAGTTTAATTGGAAAAATTGACAACAAATCTCCCTAAGAAGTTTTCCATGCCTTGTAAACATTGAAGATGACAAATATTTTTCACGGGAGACAACTGAAGTATTTCCTCAACCTTCAAAGGGTCAACTCTTATACCCTCTTTAGAAACGATGAATCCTAACAAGCGACCTAACTTCACACAAAAGATGCACTTATGAGGATTTAATCTAACCAAATAATGGCGGCATCTTCCGAATGCCAATCTCAAGTGATAGGAATGATGCATTCTCATATGAGAATGAGCAGCAAGGTCATCCAAAAATACTTCGATAATTGACTTGAGATCATGGAAGATCAAGGTCATTGCTCGCTGAAAAGTAGGTCTGGCATTCTTAAGGCCAAAAGGAATTTTATGATATGCAAACATTCCCCAAGGAAAAATAAATGCAGTCTTATGTTGGTTCTCAGGTTTAATTTGTATCTGATTATATCTGAAAAAGCCATCCATAAAGGAAAAGACCTCGCTACCCACACACTCATCCAAAATATGATCAATAAATGGTGTGGCGAAATTTTCCTTAGGACAGGCACGATTCAAATCATGGAAATCAGTACATATGTGGATCGCTCCCTGCTTCTTATCCACCGGAACAGGGTTTGAATCCCACTCCGTCAAGGGAATGGGATAGATAAAACCAACTTTCAACAGTTTCTCTATCTCTGCCTTAATCGCGGGTTCTTTCCTAGGATTCACCACATGCAAGCATTGTTGAACAGGCTTAGCGTTGGGATAAGTCTTAATCTCGTGTTCGACAATATGAGGGTCGATACTTGGCATTTCATCATAAGACCAAGCAAATATATCAAAGAATTCCTTAAACAGCTCGGTGTATTCTTGAATCTCAACATGGGAACATTCTGCCCCAATATAGACATTCTCTATCCTACTAGGATCACGAGAGATGTTGATAGGAATCGTTGAATATATGTTTTCTATGTTTCCATCAGCCATCATACTAGGAGAGATTAATGGAACTATAGGACTACCAACTCTCTCACTAAGAACCACCCTAAAATCATCACGCTCCAACCGGTCAAGCTTAGCAAGAAAGTAAGATCTATGATGGAGTTCCTCCCATGGTGGCTTAACTCCCAACATGGCCTCAATAATCGCTTCATCTGAAGGGAAAATAGTAGCAAGGCAGTTGTGCATGTTAGAAGACTGTACTTCCCATGCCAGCAACACATAAGGGTCCTCCTCTTCTATCAATGAAGAGAAATGACTGGGCTCTACAACACACTCGAGATTAGCTTGATAAGCTATCATAGTTGCAAGTAACGGCATGTTCGTCATGATGGGCTCACTCAAAGTACTCGATGTAGGAAGAATCCAAGGATCTTCAATATGACTCATCCGAAAAGACATCGATCTCATAGATGTCTAATCCTCACCAAAACTAGACCCTATCATAAGGATCAGTGCAGGAAAACTAAAGCTTCCCATGAGGGATAGATACATTCCTACACCCACACTCCTAGTTGCTAGCTGAGAGTGTTCAACGATCGGGATCGAAGCCCCCGAAGATGCGGTAATAGACAGATTCTTGAATGACGTTTGATCAATCGTGACTATCTTTCTGTTAAATGGAAAGCATACAATGTGAAATAGGGAAGAAGTAATGGCTTGCATACTATACATCCCGTTCCTACCCAACAAGAGATTGTAGTCAAGGGGCGCATCAACCACCTCGACCTCAATCGCAATGGTCTTCCCTCCCAAATGGACCTTAAGGGAAGGAAGGATGCCGTGCAACCTAAATGATCTCCCATTGAATGCAGTTAACATGGTCACTGATTTAGAGAGCTCACGGGAACCTAAACCCTTCCAGCATGATAAAGACATCATAGAAGCAGCAATGCCTTCGTCAATCACAGTGCACTTGATAGTCATGTTAAGACATTCTACGTGAATCAAAAGAGACACATAGTAAGGCAAGCGAGGCTGAAGTCCCGCGGTTTCAAATTTAATCACAGAGGAAGAATCATCATCATTCACACAAAGGGAAGAAAGCAAATCCTTCCTTTGCAAAGGACAACTCTGAAGCACTTCCAATGCAGACATTGCATAAGGATTGTGGCCCATATCCTCAACCCAAATCCTCGACAACTGAATAGTTTTGGGTGGCTCAGGCATTAGGATTGTGCCCCAAACGGTTAAGGACTTCGTTAGGAACGTGAGGTGCAGCTTCAAGTTTATCCACAGGTTTCTTAATACGCAAAGGAGACCCTAGTGGATCAAGTTCCTTTCCTAGGCTGGGTTGTGACGAACCATAGTCCTTCGCATGGGTCACAACTTTCACAGCATGTACCATGTTAATGTAACCATGACCACTACCCTCTAGCGGATATTGATCACCACCAGAATGATCATGTGTCCTCGAGTTCATATTTTGATTTTGAGGTAAAGGGTTAGTTAGCACAGCTAGGCCTTGTGCCAAGAATATCGAGGCTTCATCAATACGAGAGAACAAGTAAGTGAGGTGATCGTCCTTACACAACTTGCAAGGCAATTTAACCCTACATTTACCTTTCTTGTCCCCCCCCAGCATTACGAGTGTTCTTGTCATTATTATTAGCATTCTCATTCCTATTGCAACCCTTACGATTATTCTTACCCTTCTTTTTATTCCGTCTGGGCTGCTGGTTACCCTTCTGGTCCGACGAATGCACCAAAAGTACACTTGCTGTTTGGGCGGGTTGAGATGAAGCCGTGGCTTGTCCCAAAGTAGATTGGTTGATTGACAATTGACTAACTTGTTTTGCAACCGAATCCATAGGTTTAGCACTTGCACAACCAACAATTCCGTTGGCATGTGGTCCAGGTTTAACTTTGGGGTTGAAAGTAGAACGCGGAGCATTGGGAATGATCTCATATAACAAACCAGACTAAGCACAAATCAATTCCAGTTCTTGCGCCCTAAAAATCGCTCGTTCCTCATTTTGCACTCCATATGTAGAAACATCCTTCGCTATATACGAAAATAATGACTTAAGGAACCATTCGAGGAGGAATTCCGGTGGTATAAAAGCTTTAATTAACCTCTTATGTCTACGCCACTCTTGGATATGATCCGAGATATGTGTGGCCTTATCCTGCCGAAATGTTGACAAGAGTTTAGTACCAATGTCATAATGCATTGGTAGCTAGAAGTGGTTAAGAAAAGTCATATCTAGGTCATCGAACAAAGCGAATGCCCCCCTAAGTAACTCTATATACCATTTCGCAGCAGACCGTATAAGGGTGCATTGAAACAACCTTAAAAAAATGGAGTCTTGGTGTAAGGAATTCAAAGAGCACCATAGGTGAAAGGTAGTAACATGTTCGCTCGAATCCTCTCCCGGTTTGCCCTCGAACTTGGGTATGTCCGAGGGAAGCTTAGTAGGGACAGCTGGCCAAGCCGGGTCATGAGCTATAGGATCGTTCATCAATCTCGACAAGTCAGGAAGATTCAGCGTTTCAAGGAAAGGGAGCCTAGGATGATGAGGTCGATGGACCGCTCCCTGATAGTTTTGATTCACATGGGTATGATTACCTGTCAAGCCCTCGAATTTTCTGAAAATTTTTAATTTTTAATTTACATAATATTAACATTAAATGCAATTAACTAATTATCTAATTAGTTAAGATTGATAGCTTGTTATTAAAATTCATCTGTTATTTGCATAAAGTGATAAAACACATCTTTTCAGTTTGCTGACGTGTTTCTTTTTGCATACAATAAGGTGGGGCTGTCATGAAACTTAGCTTACTTAGCTTTCAAGCTAAAGCATAAAGTTCCTTCTGTTCTTACAGATGACAGGTAAGAAGATTGGATGCTACAAGTAAAAATTCTAAAGTCTTATGTACAAGTTTGTTTGCAATTCAAAGCTAGTAAGACGTTAATAGCTAAGCACCTATCAGTGCTTGCTGAGGTAAATCTATTATATGTTCTTCATTCTAGTAGAGGTAGATTTATAGTTCTTTTGATCACTGAACTGTTTGATATCTATCATAGTTATTAGTGTTAAAATATCTTTAAATAAGATTGTTTACAAATAGAATACAAAATCAATAGTTTATGTTAAGAAAGCACAATCATACTTTACTTTGTAAAGTGTATAAATAAGGAGTTTACATATTTCTGCTATAAATTCAAAACTATCCACTAAAACAACACATATTAAAGCTTAACTTAGGTCTAAGGATAACCTACTACAAACTAGATATTATTTTAATCCTTACAAGAATGTACAACATAAAGTTTTCAAGATCTAACCATTATTTTCATAAATGGCTTCACCTTTATATATGATAAATTCTAAGTTAAGGATGTTTATTCCAAATAATACATTCATCAGAATATTTAGTTGCTATTTCCTTCTATAAGCAGTTATCAAACTTAGATGACTATGGCAAGACCATAAGGTTAACATTAAAACTCACGAGTTCTATGGTTGAATTTATAACCTCTTTAAAGTGTACCAATAGTATACTTTATAATTATAGTATAAATATTTGTGAATTTATTGTAAGAATGATATCTTTATTCAACCATAAGTATTATATTTTCCTCCTATAAAATTGTTACCAACTTATTCTATTAAGACTATAAGGTATTAAATGACTAGTGGTCATTCACGCAGATGAACAGGTTATAGTCAAGTCCAAGACAACTTAAGTTTAAAGTTTCATTTTAAAGATAACTTTTAGAATCTTTACATTAAACCTTTCAAGTTTACACTAGACATTTCAAGTTTGTAAACAAAGTAATTTTATTGTATTTACCATTCTAGCTATAGCGTTCCTTAAATCAAGGGTTTATTAAATACAATAACGTTTTACAAAGTTCTTTTCCATCTTGTTGGCTATACTACCATGAACACGGGGTTATCAAAATATTGCCTCGCATAAAAGAATATGGGTGACAATATATTATAACATATTGTAATATTTAGTAAACCTTGCATCGATGGTAAATTCCAAAGATAGGTTTATGTAATAACAAAGTACTGGATATAATGTTTTATAATCATAATACTAATGTTTATATTGTTTATTTTATAACGCAGGTGATAGCTATGGTATGACTAACCTTTGGAATCCCCATGATATGATTTCGGTTGTAAAAATAAAATCACTGGTGGTCTTTGTCGTGGAACTATAGAGTTCCTACCCACTGCATGCAAAAATTAAAATTGTTACGTGGTCTCTTCTCAGCCATGTACTGACGTTTAAAAAGGTTGACTCCAACCCTAATCGTCATTCTTCCCACTGCCTTCGGCCTCCGGCTACTCTGCATAACCTCCTGGTCCGTTCCATTACTTGCACTGTCTAATAGCAGTCCCTATGCTGGTACATTTCCTCGCGGGCTCACCTTCTACATTGTGAGGAAGATACTGTGTCAAAAATCTTTGTGTTTGAGCAGCGTTGATTTTCTTAGGGTTTTCTCCTTGGCACCCATTAACCGAACTCTTACTGTGAAGGCAGTCACCTTAGCTTAGTACTGCGAATCATCCTCCTTTGTGACAGGTTACCAATGCTCCTGCAAACTCTTGCTCTTCTGTGGTAACTGAAGGGTTTACCCTTTCTCTTGCTGGTGGTCGTCTGGCTGTTCTTTCACGGTTGTAATACTATTTAAATCTAAGGTATGTACAGGATTTTCAGTCAGTTTCCTTTCGCAGTTAAATAGCTTAACCCTCAATATTAACAAGGTTTTTAATGTTAAGCTTATTCTTGCTGCACGGTTTAACCTCTTCTCTTGGGGTGGAAGGCACAAGACTACAGTAGCTGGCTTGTCTTGGTAAGCCTGGTTTACCCATGGCGTTCTTGTTAGTTTTTCAACATTTAAGCTAGCATTATGTTAGGATCTTTTCACTAAGAGAATAACAAGCACAGCAATAACATAAGCACATCACAAGAAACAAGAGACACAAATATTTTTGATCGGGGAAACCATAAATGGAGAAAACCCCGCAACTTCCTCAAAGATAGAATCACCACAAGATGTAAGACCCCAAAATAGTAAGATGCACTCCCGACAGCAGTAGTCTTCTAGTCCCAGTATATTTCCTTCTCCACTAGTGCGTCACACTTGAGAGATCAAGTGATGTGTTGTACAAGTGATAAATAGAGAGACTCTCACTCTCTATTTATATTCTTCCATTCACTTGAAGTGCACTTTCACACATAGGCTCAACTTACAATTACTTACTCGAGCCTACACCTTAATTAGTGTATAATAACTCAAGTGCCCCGAAACTGTGGGGACTTACCTAATGACTTGACAAGACTTGTTTAGATTATTAATCCTCCCAATCGGAACAACGAGGCATGACAACATGACTCAAATACATAATAGAAATATCCTAGAATAAACATCAGGTTACAATACATAAGATACATAGAAGAATACATTCCGAAGTTACATATACATCAACACTCCCTCTTAACTAGGAAGGTATTCTTTCGACACGATTTTCAGCACTGGTCTTCTTCTCTGTATCAACTGGATCATCTTCATCTTCAAGTCATCTTCATCTTCAAGTCATCTGGATCTGGATCATCTCTCGATCTAGATCGTCATAGAACTGGATCTGGATCATCACTCAATCCGGATCATCATAGAACATCATCACTGGATCTAGATCATTACTCGATCTGGATCATCATCACTGGACTGGATCTGGATCATCACTCAATCTAGATCTGGATCATCACTGCTGGATCTGGATCATTCTCGATCTGGATCTCTCGGAGTCATCATAACTGGATCTAGATCATAGCTCGATCTGTATCTCCTCTGGTCATCATCATGTGTGTACTATCTCGTCATAGGAAGTTCTACAGAGCCACCCCTTTTTCATGCTAGTTGTAGGCCTAGCCACCAAGTAGTTCTTCGCCCAGCGCTTACATCTAACCTACTTGTCAGAATGGCACGCCCAGCACTCACATCTGATCATGTAGTAAACTACAATCACATCAGAAAGGCCCAGCACTCACATTCACCAGCATGGTAGGAACAACAACTACCATCTGTGAAATGGTTCTGCACTTACATCTGACCTGCTCGTCAGAAAGGCACGCCCAGCACTCACATTCACCAGCATGGTAGGAACAACAACTACCATCTGTGAAATGGTTCTGCACTTACATCTGACCTACTCATCAAAAGGGCATCACATCCATCCAGGCTGGAACCACATCTGCCACAAGGATGAAGGAACCCTGTTCTTTTCACCCAGGCTGGAACCACATCCGCCACAATGATGAAAGAACTCTATTCTTTTCACCCAGGATGGAACCACATCCGCCACAATGAAGAAATATTTCTGCACTTACATCTGACCTACTCGTCAGAAGGGCATGCACTCACATCTAACCTAGCAGGAACTGAATCCTACACCCTTGTCAAAATGGCCCCCAGTCCCAGATTGAGCTACCTGGTAACTGACCAGGCACCTCCACTCTCCTGGAGAGTGGAATTTTCCCTTACATCTGTCCTACTCGACAGAATGGCCAGCACTCACATCTGTCATGGGAGGAACTTAATCCTTTAGCCATGACCAGAATGGATCAGCCCTTACATCTGACCTACTCGTCGAAATGGCTCTCTCAGTCCCTGACTGAGTGTTCCTGGTAACTGACCAGTTTCCTCCATTCCCAGAATGGCAGTCAGCACTCATATCTGACATGGAAGGAACTGAATCCTCTCACCATGATAGAATGGCTCAGCCCTTACATCTGACCTGCTTGTCAGAATGGATATGGGTCTCTAGCACTCATATCTGACATGGAAGGAACCAAATCCTCTCACCATGACAGAATGGCTCAACCCTTACATCTGACCTGCTTGTCAGAATGGATTTGGATCTCATCACTTTCTCTTGGAAGGAACCTCGATCTCGAGAACACCAAGTCTCTGTCTGAAGTACTCGAACTTCAGTCTAGCCAATGGCTTCGTTAATACATCATCTATCTATTCCTCCATCGCAACATACAGGAGCTTCACTGCTCCTCTCTGCACCATATCCCTGATATAGTGATACTTGATCTCGATATGCTTCGACTTGTCATGGAACACTAGATTCTCTGACAACTTCACGCAACTCTGGTTGTCACAATGTATACAAGTAGCATCCAACTGAAGATCAAATATATTAGATAGTAGCTTCCGCAGCCATACTGCCTCACAACTAGCTGAACAAGCTATGACATACTCTGCTTCAGCTGTACTTAGTGCCACACATGATTGCTTCCTGCTAAACCAAGAGATCACACTTGATCCCATATTGAAGAAACATCCTGAAGTACTCTTCCTGTCGATGGCACTGCCTACCCAATATGAATCAACATAACCCTCCAGGTTAATCTTCTGATTCACATCGTACTTGAGTCCATTTTCACAGCAAGGCAAGTATCTAGTCTCAGGTACATCAAGGACCCAATCATTTGACGATACATCGTAGCATCAACCTTCTTTGATGAAGCATCACTTAATAGCTTCATGTTCGATGCCATAGGTGTGGTCATGCAGTCCATCATCCTGAACCTCTTCAGGATCTCTACTGCATACTTCCTTTGTCCAAGGAAGATTCCATCTACACTTTGCCACAACTCCATACCTAGAACAATAGTGCATCGACACATAATAGGAGTATCACTGGTCTTCCGTCTTCAACCTTGAAGCAAAGGTTGGAATCCTCTTTACTCTTAGTAAATCCTAGAGTCATCAATAATCTTCCCATCCTGTCATACCATGTCGAACCTCAATATATTCTGTAGTCACTCCCTCTGAAGCAGAGCATCATACTCCCTCTGTCTTCTATGCTCTATGCACTTAAAACATTCTATACTAGAGTGACAAGTAGCTTCCTATGATACTAATATTCTATGTATCCATCTAGTGTATAGACTTGCATCTTCAACCTTGTAGCAAAGGTTAAGATCTTCATCAGGCTCATCATGTATGTGTTTAAGCTCTTACTAGCTGCAAATGTCTCTTCGTATTCTAGGCCTTCCTTTTGTGAGAAGCCTCGTGCTACGAATATTTCTTTGTATCCCATGATGTTTCCATCTACTGCACGATGGAACTATGGACTTCTCTTCAGGTCTCAATACTGCACCCTGACATCATTCTTCTTGAACTGGTCTTCCCTTTCTTCTTGGTGGATGGAAGGTTCTGCATCAATGATGTCACTGCACTCGTCACATTATTCTTCATTTTGAAATGTCGTCACTTGCTCTTCAGAACAAGTCTTCATTCTTCTTTGCTTGTATGCGATCTTTCCTACAAGTCAAATGCAATTGTATGGTTAGAAACATTTCATAAGGAATATTTATACTCGCAAACACTTATGCATAAATATATGATCATGCAACTACTTTAGCCAATACAACATTCATCCATATCTCATTGAAACTTTCTAGATGCCTTCGATCTCTACCAGGACAACATTGAGATTTTGCACTAATCCAATATGTCAGCAAAGAGGTTTCATTCTAGATAAGTAGCAATGGCGAATTTGTATAGCACCATGAGCTAATTACCCATCACATGCATATTAGTAGTATAGTGTCATTAATGCAAACATCCTATCATGCATAATACATCAACTGACTATAAACAAATGCATAACAAAGTAATATCATGAAATGACAATTGAATACTTATCTTTATTTGTTTCATGGGTAGACAGCTTCTTGAGCCTTCAGCTTCATCGTCTTCTTCATTGATGGATTCTGCTGAAAGTAATCACTTCCTTCTGGAACACATTCCTTGAATGAATGAATTCCACGATCCTGGGAGGCCATTCAAGGTGGCCATCATCACTTCTGCATTCTTCACTTTTTCTTTTATCGTTTCAAGTTGTTCTTTGATTTGAGAGACTCTTATGACTGTATGGTCTCTGCATTCTGGATCTTCACATTATTCAACTGGTTTCTTTAGGTCATATTCTGATTTTTGTTCTTCCCTTCAAATAGCTTTGAAAATCTGGAAGACCTTCAATAGCTTTGCTTGCAATAGGTAGTGCTCTGTAATGCACATGTGCAAGCCTTCTATGCCAAAGCTCATTTGGATCTACTATGTCATGGATCAAGGCTTGTTCTGGATGGCCCTTTAATTTGTACAAGCCTCCTTCTTGTTCTCCAATCACTACTGCATCATCGATAGTCTTTCCTTTTGGCCACATGATGACTTGACCATCTATGAATGCAACCCACATTCCTTTTCCATCAATGCTGAAATGGAGAGAAGGTTGTTCTTGAGTCCTGGAACAAACAATACTTCTTTCATTGTTAGAGACTTACCAGAGTATAGCTTGTATGAAAATTCCCCACTACCTTTTATTTGATATTGGTAGTCATCTCCTAACTTCACCTTGTGAGGTGATTCATGTTCTGGAAGTCCTACAAAGGATTCCTTGAATCCCGTCATATCTTTGGAAGCCCCACTGTTTATAAGCCAATCATCACTTCCATGAGTAATGTTACCTGTGAGAGCTGATATCAAAACGTATTCATCCTCACTTAAAGAATCTTCACTTTTATATCTAGATCTCTTTCTGGATGGTTCATCATCCTCTGTAGCATGAGCATGATGTCTTCTTTGGCCTTGACTAAGTTCTTCTTGTGAAGGGCTTCTAACCTCGTCTCCCTCTGAAACTGGAACCTCTATACTCATGTAGGTGTCCAATCCATTTTCTTCAGAGAGATCATGTACTTCTAGGCTTGGAAGTTGTCAACTTCACCAAGCTTATCATCAAGCTGATGTGATAGATCACTTTGAAATGAGAACCTCAAATGAAAATAGCAAAGGATTGGATCTTACCAATTTGAGGTGTCCGTCCTGGTTCCGGAGCTGGCTGATCTAGGGTTTGTCATAGAAACCCTAATTTTAAAAAACTTGGAATCTTTCAAAACTAATTGGATAGACAGATAGATCTCTTCAAATGGATTTGTCCAATGTACTCCTTTTCTGAAAACAGTGGAGGGAAGCTCCCGGAACAGGAAGCCCTAGATTTCCAATTTCTTCTGCAGATATTCCTGTTACTGTTTCTGTGATATATCCAAACTTACTGATCTTCTATGTCTGCAATTTCGCACTGATGTAACCTCGCATGGCTCTAATCCAACACCATATTTTTTATCAGAATTTGTTTCACCATTTTGGATTTATTATCCTTTTCCCAAGGTGACCTGTTACAGAACTATTCAGAACAGCTAAGTTGTACGGCATGTCACATGTCACTGGTTCATCTTCTGAGTCTGATCTTCATACCACCGAAATTACAGTCTGTTTCCTTTTTGTAACATCTTCATAAATTCCATTTGGACCTCTGTATCCCAAGATATTGCAATTCTCCCCAGGTGTCCTGTTTATGGATGATTTCTGGAAGAGGCTGGAAACCTAACTTTGAGAGATCTTATCTCCCATAATATAGCGAATCTGAGGCTTATTTTTGGACACAGTGTTCATCCAGATTTTATCTTCATCCCCTGCAATTTTCAACTTTTGAGACTTCTCCAATATCGGAATATAGCGACTGTACCAAAACTTAGCAGTTTTAGTATTTAGGGTTTCTCCTAGCTCAGGGTCAAACTAGGGTTCGAATTTCTCGGAGTTTCACCCAACCAAATTTCTTGATCCAGGTCTCTAAAATTCAGTTTTGATGAGGAGAAAAATCCTATGCTGGTCTCACTCAAAAATTCCTCTTCTGTAGAAATCCCTAATTTCCACATCGAAACTGAAAATGATTGAAATTGAATTCTGCATCGACAGAAAGATGCACCCTTCAATGGAGAGTCGTCCTAGCATACTTTTGCTGAAAATATGTGGAGGAAGATCCACAAAATAGGAATCCCTAGTTATTGTAGATGCACAATGTCTTCTTCTAAGGTTAGCTCTGATACCATGTTAGTTTTTCAACATTTAAGCTAGCATTATGTTATTCTTTTCACTGAGAGAATAACAAGCACAGCAATAACATAAGCACATCACAAGAGACAAGAGACACAAAGAGTTTTGATCAGGGAAACCATAAATGGAGAAAACCCCGCAACTTCCTCAAATATAGAATCACCACAAGATGTAAGACCCCAAAACAGTAAGATGCACTCCCGATAGCAGTAGTATTCTAGTCCCAGTATATTTCCTTCTCCACTAGTGCGCCACACTTGAGAGAGCAAGTGATGTGTTGTACAAGTGATAAATAGAGAGAGACTCACTCTCTATTTATATTATTTCGTTCACTTGAAGTGCACTTTCACACGTAGGCTCAACTTACAATTAGTTACTCGAGCCTACACCTTAATTAGTGTATAATAACTCAAGTGCCCCGAAACTGTGGGGACTTACCTAATGACTTGACAAGACTTGCTTACATTATTAATCCTCCCGATCAGAACATTAGGGCATGCTAACATGACTCAAATACATAATAGAAATATCCCGGAATAAACATCAGGTTACAATACATAAGATACATACAAGAATACATTCCGAAGTTACATATACATCAACAGTTCTCCTCCTTGCTGGTCCCCTAGGGCAAACATGGCTGTGAATTCTTGGTTTGTAACCCTTGTGGTTACCTTGGTTCAGTTTAGTGAACCTGCACACTATTTTGATGGGTTTCACTCCTTGTTCAGCAAGGGTTCTTGGCTAAATCCAAGATTGTGGGTTTTGGGTTTTTCGTTTGATTAAAGTATAGCATGCATATATATACTACTATTGTACAGGCTGTGAGCCTGTTTTTATGAATCAAAAAAGTAGCCGTGAGTTACAAAGAAGATAGAACTTCATCTGTGATGAATCTAAGTACATTATTGTTATTTTTGACAGGGTTTACCCTGACCTAGGAGCTATGAGCTGTCCATACAATTTTTCTTGAATTATATTTTGTTACTGCACAATTTTGAAAATAAAATACTGTGTATACTCGGCTTATTGAGCTTACCTATAGTTTCTAAATCATATACTTCCATAAAGTAAATAATAATACAATATTTATTATTTGTTATAATACTTAATATTACCCTACCTGGAATGCTTATCTAAATATACTGCTAACTCTGTTCAGGTTCTTTATAGGTATCAAAGAAAATGATAAAAAATGTTCTCTAGATAGTAAACAACCTGTTGATTAAGAATTCTCAAAACTTACTGTTAATTATACTATGTTTCTGCGAACAAACAGATTTCCAGTTATAGATATAGTTAAGCTTCAAAGTTGAACATACTGCCATTCTGGAAATTATTTTCTGTTCAGATAAGCGTTTGATATTAATATATTATTAGGGTTTCTTTTCCTGGTTATAATTTTACATTTTAATTAAAAGAAATTGTAATCGTTAATATATAATCTATACCCTTTGTTAATATAGGGTTTCTATGTATTTATTTTTATAATATACTACTGTCAACATGCTTATAGTTCCGACAGTATCATATAGTTCTGAACTGTACTTTAAATAATATGAATCCCACTTCATATTAACAGTAATAATATTCCTATCATAAGTAAAACAAAGGTATATTATTGCTCATATAATATCTATTTTTTCTGTCTAAGATTACTAAAGCTTTTATGTTAATATCTTTAGTTTGTCTTAAAACGTAATGAAAGATAACACTTCATTATTTAGATTCTTGTGTAATTTATGCTATGCTATCTTTGTTCTTTGTAAGTAGATTATTTTACTAATTTTAATGTTTGTTTATAATTCCAAAAATTTAGTTAACTCTATTTAGGGGTTAACTTATCAACACAAATATTAACATTCGTTTATACTCTAAGTAAAAAGATTAACCGCTCTGGAACTGGTTCGAGCTCAGTTCCACATAAAAGAAAGAAAATAATGAAATGAATACCTCACAAAACACTCATAAAATATAAACCAAAAATTGATTGACAGTGGTATCTAATCATTATAAAACTATTCCTATTTTCAGTTTATTAAAAGACATATAGTAGTAAAGTTATTCTATTCTAATAGAAAGAAACTGTATAATATATAGTAAATACATTCGGTCCAATTCTACTCTTCTATTTATCCTTTACATCAATAAAATTGTTGAAAGTAAATAATTTCAACTATAAACACATACTACTGTCAATAGGACATATTTTCTAAAAATTAGATAAAGAAACAATTTACTATTCCACAATCTCATCTTACTACCCTTATCTAAATTTACCCTTGTGCTGGAGTACGATCTGGTAAAACCCAGATGTGGAAAAACAAAGAGGGTCCTTATCTTTCATCAAAAGATTTCGTCACTAATAACTAAATCATTTGCATTGTTAAACCAGTAAATTATTATAACATAAACTACAAACACAACATTCAACCATTTACATTATTTTAAACAAGACAGTTAAGTGACAGAACCTGCTTGATCTTGGGACAACAAAAGTAATGGGAGGTCGTTCCTCCCTACCAATTCCGGGAGAGCGCTCAAACAGTAACTCCTCAGGACCCCCAAGCTTGCTTTGGTCTCCCTGGCTGGGACTAGGTGCAGCAAATTCAAATACCAGTCTTCAAACTCAGTATTAATCCGGAACTTATCAATAAGTTCTTCCAGCTAAAAAGCTGTTATAAACCAAGTTACTGCAGCAATCCTCTCCAAACAACTTCCTTACTGATTTCCCTTTTTCCTCAATGAATTTCCTGAATGAATTCTCTCTGGAAAATATCTGAGCACCTCAGCTCTCTTCATTGAGTACTTTTAAAAGATTTCCTAGGTCTTTTTGGGTTAGTTGTAATTTAATGAGCCACCTGCTCTGATCCCACTTTTTTGGGGGATCATGACCCCAAATATAGGGAAGTTTCCACCGGCAACTTAGGAATTGTTTGAGGATGCTACCACTTGTCTTTTTCCCTCCACCTAGTTCCATCCACCAGTTTGACCAGTAACCTCTTTTTAACAGCTCTCCCATGCTGTTGTCTCCACAATTTATTTATTAATAATAAAATATCCTGAATTATATTCCACTTCTGTTGACTCTGCTGAGTCATTAGTTCCTACTTAGCATTAAATTTAACATAATGTCTCAGGAATATAATAAAAACAATTAACATTATTTTACAAAATTGGGGTATGTGACATTACCACCATGGCCTTGACCATAGTGCCCTCCTTTCGTTTGACCCGTATAGGGTGGCATGGAAGCACCATAGTGTGGTGTACCTTGACTATTAGGAGCTACAATGTCATAATTTGGAGAGTAAGTAGGTTGTTGATACCCACCCCCATAAGGTGAAGAACCCTATCCATACTGCGTCCCATAATATGGTCCATAAGTCATCGCATGACATGTCCCATGAGACACTCCATAAGTAGGAACATACACTCTGGAAGTAGGAATATACACTCTGGAAGTAGGGATTTGACCTATAGAAGTATGAACATGACCTCCTGAAACAACGGGAAGTGCATGAAGCTAAGACACAACCGGTCTAGTAACCGCAGTACGGACATAACTCGTAGCAATGTTCCGGCTTGAAGGACCACGTGAATGAGGTGGAGGATGAAAATTCGAAGAAATAGAGATAGAGTATGAAGGGATCTATGTAATTAAGTACGTACTATTCCCTATAGTCACTCGTCTCGGATCTGGTATCCTAATAGGATCACTAACCCTAGACCTAGGAGGGATGTGTGATGTAACTTCCACCACCGGGATGGAAGGTGCAATGTGACTAGTGCTCCCAAACCTCTCCGCATGGTAAGGAATGTGAGTGCCCCCAGGCATAGTGTTAGGCTCGAATTTAGATTTGACATGAAATTCAAAATCTTGTGTGGAAAAACTAGACATACAATAACTACCATAACTAGTGCTTGCGGGTTCAAAATGAGTCTCGTCATCTTTCGGCATTCCATACTGGTGATGCGTCAATGGGGAATCAACCCTAGAGTAAGTAGGTCTATCATGAAAGGTTCCTATCTCAGAAATCACAGGACCTAACTCAGTCAAGTTGGGTGAAGGGTCATAGTTAGGAGTAAACTCCCCATCTTCCACATGAATGGGAGAAGGTGGTTCAGGAATACCTTCTATATGGTCTCCCATAGTGTGTGAATCAATGTCCGAAGTAGTTCTCCTGGACTGTCTATTTCTCACTCCCAAAGAAGGAGGAGATGTAGAAGGTGAAAGTCCTGCTAAACGACGAGAATGGCGAGGAGCTGCACCCAAATCCACAATGACTCAAAAAATATAAAAGACTCTCTATGTACCCAAACCCTAGGCAAGCTAACATGCACAGAGCAATCACCAATAAAATCTAAATCCAAATGCAAGCAATCAAGGGTAGTATAAGTGATCTCCCAAATGAAGCAGGTATTTCTTGCCTAGGAGAGGCTTGAGACTCCCATACACAACAAGCGGAGGTACGTAACCAATTATTGTGGCCCTCAGCTTCAACATGTAAAGTGACTATGCTGTCCGGCCCCAACCTAGACGGGACACCTGCAGAATAACCCCTACAAAGTACCCCCTTGAGATCCTAGGTAAGGCCACTAAGGTCACCTCAATATAATCAATGCTCAGGAAGATAGTCGCAGGCAGGATTGACTGTATGGGCAGGGTAGCAAAGCCCAAAACTCTCAAAAGAGCCCCCAGATACGAATACAATCCTGGAAATATCTCCGGTGCTACTCAGTTATGACTAGGGTTCATCTCAATCAATAACCGCTCACACTGCCTCGTGCTTAACTCCATTTTGAGAGGAGGATCCTGAGAAACACTGGTAATACCAAGGATTTCACACACTCACCTAGACAGACACATACATGTTGTTGTTTAGTGGTCTTGGAGAATTTACTCAAAATGAACTATTCCAAGATCCTAAAACCTAATCTTGTTGGTGAATCCTATCAAATAAAATAGTGTAGTTCATTTTAATTAAGCATTGATTTTAATTGGCTTTATTACTCAAAAGAGGGATATGGCCGTGCAACTAATGGTGTTATGACACAACATGAAGTAAAATGCACACCTAACAATCAATGCAAATGCATTGTGTCCATAAAAAAAGGCTTTGCTACTATGTGTAATGCACAACTCTCTTCAAATGATAAATGCAAGCTTTCCTATATGAAATCCTAACTAATACTCCAAAGCAAATCTAGTGTAAGTACTATACAAAATGCAAAATGCAATGCATGATGATAAACAAATATTTTTGGATTTTTTGAAATCAAATGAGATATAAAAAGCAAAAAAATGATTCTACAACCCCTAGACTCTGCAAGCACACTCAAGCAGCACTCAAGGAAAGCACTAAGGTAAAAGAAGTCTAATACACTAATCCCAAAACAAAAAATCGAAAATGGAATGACAAGAACATTCTTAAAAAAGAAATTTACCCTAAAAAAAACGTCTCTGGTATGAAACAAAGGTGTATACGGACTCTAGCATTATCAAAGGAGACTCAAAAATCGTCACAAATCACCCAACAACCATTCAACTTCCTCTAAAAGAAAAAACTAAGGGCATACGTGACTGTTCGCAGTAAACCCGCGTGTATATGTGGAAATGGCAGAGAAAACCGCATGTATACGCAACTGTGAGTTCAAAAATAACGTACAGGAAGAAAGGTGCATAAAAATCAAGGAAAATAGACAAGCTGAGACAAACTTCACACCAATAAGACACTACCAGGAAAACATGCCCCCAGACCCGACAAAGAAACAAGAGAGAAAGAGCAATTCAAAGTCATTTAATGCTGATAGAAAACCCCCAAAGGACAACTACTAGGAACTCCCTAGTGGAGTCGCCAATTCTGTTATGGAGAGAAATTCATATGGCTTGGGGTACCACAACAGACAGCTTGACTCCAGAAATCAATCCTTTCCAATATGCAATAGAAATTAAATATCTAACACTAAAGGATCAGACCTCATACCTTATTCTGGATGGTTGAAGTAGATCCCCGTTGAGCTTTCCAACTCCAACTTGAATTGATAGATTACTTCCTCAACAACAAGTAAAAAATACAAGCATACTATATATATTGGTGTTAGATCTATTCTAGCATATATAATCAACAATATATAAGCATTTGAAAACATCGATGGATAAAATATTCATTCAAACATACATTATTGGACAGGAAAAGATATTTCTATTAGTATAAAATCAGAGATTACAATGGATACAACCTCTGTCGGCATGTCTACGAATCAGAGAAACTGAATCTTCCACTTCGGCCTCCACCACCTCAATCCTCCATCTATCGATAGCAAGCTCACAAGCAAAAGGCAATCTTGGGAAGAACATAAAAGTGCTCCAAGGGACAAATGGATGCAGATTCAAGAACAAGTTTCAACAACAATGGACTATAGTTTCTTTGCTCTCAATTCTCTCATATGCCTTCAATGTACCATAGAGTTCCTTATATATCTTTTCAAAGGGGTAATGAAAGGTCGAATTCGAGTGATCTCAAGGGATATGGAAGGCTAGAAGTCAAGTGAGTCGGATCCATGTCAAGAAAAACTCTAAAAGTATTTGGATTATGCACACATCCCAATGTACACATTTTTAGGGGTCAAACCCGCATATACATGCAATTAGGGGTTTAAAAGTTGCGTATAGCAATTTTCACATGTTATTAGGGATGGTCTAGGAAACATCAAAGTACAAAAAATGGTCCAAGGGGTCTAAGGAGTCTACAGAGGGACAGGGGAAGGTCATACTAGTGTGATTCACCTGGAGTGGTAAAACCAGCTGTAACACCCTACCCCTCCCTACCTCCCATGACTCCCTCTACACCTTCCTCTACCTCCTTTTCCTCCCCCACCTTTTAACCAATATAATGTTGGGCCATGTGCCACCCCATAGACCGTCTAGATGGAATATTGGAAGCATAAATGGTATTATAATGGGATAAGGATGCCATTACTCATTTTTACTCTCGTACCAAACTAGTTAAGCAAAAACGCATATACGTTATAGCTTATTCATATCGCATATGCACTATATCTCATATGCGATATGGATAAGCTATAATGCATATGTGTTATAATGGATATGCGTTATAACGCATATGCATTTTTTTTAAATTAATAAAATAGGCAAAAATAATGTTTGGCATTATGTTCAGAAATAGCTTCGGACTATCGAACCTATTGGTTAGGACAAATAAAATAGGTCTATTTCTTGTCTTTTAGAACTCTATCAATATGCTCAGTTTACATGGCAAGTTCTGCTATGACAGACACACTATTTTTTATGAAAATTTATAATATTGTAGAGTACGATCTTACGATTCTGAATATGTAATTTTTTCCTTCAAAACTATGTTTTATTTATTTATAATTATTTTTCTAAATGACACACGTCAGTTTTCGAAAATAGATACATCAATTGTTTTTTATATAACTTTTGAGTTCCTTCACCATTTCCCAAGGAAACTATATTGTGCACTAGACGAGATCAAGTTCTACGATCTTATATATAGAAATCAAGGATTTTATTAATTTTTTCCCCTAAAGTGTTGCACCCACATATAACATTTTCATTTCAAGCTTTTGTCACTTCAATAATTAATAATAATAAAAAATAATTCATGAAAAATTCTAAATAAATAGTGTTTCACTAGGCCCATATGTCCTTTATATTTCTGCAAGATTTTATCCCAAATTGGCACCATTTACCTCATATATTGTTGCACCCACACAAACATATATGTTAAGATGTGCTGAAAAATTGAAAACCCAATTTCACTAAAACAAATTTTATAATAATTTACATACATTTTGTCTGCATAAATGCTATATATTGTGAAAGCTGATTCAATTACCTATATTTTTTCTTTTTTCTTCATCTTCAAATAAGTTAGGGAAGTATCCCTAATTGTCACCTAAAGTCAGAGTTTCTAGGTTTTTCCAATATTATGTGGCATCTAAAGTGTCTTTAAAGGAGTCCATGATTGTGCATCAGCCCACTATTAGTAGCTAATTTCCCATATCATATAGCCCAACTAACGTTTAGTTGTATTTATCTTAGGAATTAACATTTTATCATCTAGTAGTTTATTTAGTCATATATTTCGCCATTAATTGCTGGAATCAGTTACCAAATCAGTGACTAAATCATTGACTATCAATGACTAAATCAATGACTAATAAGTCAAGTTATTAATGACTATGTGAAATACGACTAGCTATAAGATAGTGGAAATTATCTACTATTAGTCACCGACTCAAAAATAGTAGTTTATAGCCTCATTTTAGTCATTAATTTCTCATTTTGTACTAGTGAGTGGAGGGGTGTTATTACTTGGTTATTCTGACTTTGGTTCAGGTGGTAGCATTGTGGACCATCAAAGCGCAATTGTCTAATGTTATATCTTGGATTCTACTATGATTTCTTGGTCCAACAAGAAGAGAGTCTCGGTTTCCCAAAGTACTACAGAGGCATATTACATTGCTTCTAGTACTTCTTATAGAGAAGCATTATGGCTAAGAAATTTCCTTGCGGGGTTTTTCAGTGAAATAAATGAGCCTACAATTATTAGGTGTGATAATCAAATCTACATAAAACATTCTAAAACTATGGTGTTTCATGATATGTTAAAAAACACTAAAATGAAGTATCAGGTCTTTCCCAACAAAGGAGGGAAAGAACCTTCGGGTCGCGAGCTCATATATCATAGAAGCCCTATCCCTGAGGGGTATATTCACCTTTTATAGCGCTACGTGATGACCTTTGCTTAATCTTAGAGCCGTTCATTAAGAAAGGATAAGAAAGAAAGAATAGTTCATGAATAAATGATAGGTAAAACCCACGTATCTTTTTGCATAGCCTACTAATCCCACATTCATTCCTTGGCTAATAACTACCCGCTGTACACCAGGATTTCCTTGGATGTTGCCGCATATCCTACCTCTCCCCATCCATCCATGATTAATAGCTCACCCAATCAAGAAGAAGCTGCTTGACGTCTCCCCCATGAGTAGTGAGTAGCTGCCCCAGGCGATGATCTATTAATAATCCTTCATACCAATGATCAAATGTCCTAGTAGGATATTCAATAATAACAAGCCAAGTAAGTCCAATCATCACAGATGAAAAATAAAGGGCATGGAGGGTGTTGCTTGGACCTGGAGGTAATGTCCCAGCATTCTTGTGTTCCAACATCTCCTAGTGTCCCAACATTTCTATGTGGCGTTCCTACATGTTCCTAGAGGTAATGTTACAATGTTAGCATGTGTTCCCAGCAATTTAAGGCGGGCGGTAAGTAGGGTCCTGCACTACGCCAACCCTACAAATATGATCTTTATAAACCCTTATATAAGTCAACCCTTGCCCTCCTAACCTCAAGCAAGCAATCCTTCCTCCATTGGCCCTTTTTTCTTCCAAACCAGTAGTTGTTTTGTTATGAGGCAATGTAAGATACGCCAGCTATCGCTAGGTATTCTACCATTTGTTTCAATTACATATAGTAGCATTTTTATTGAGCCATGAGTTCTCAGGGGAGATCCCATGAACCCCCCTTCCCCTGCGGGGCCCGAACCATTTCTACCCTCAACGAAAATCATGTACATAGATACTAATGAGAAAATTACATATGTGCTAACAAGTCCTCTATCTGTGACGAATTTCAGGTGCATCCAAGACAATCTCGGCATGTAAAAGAATGCATCCCTTATTGAGAGGAAGTGTTAAATATATTGCATAATGACTCATTTCTCCAAGTCAATCTTGTGCATCCAATATAGGGCCTCATGTGTTGAGGTAGAGAGACTGAGTTACACTCAATAACTTGTAGTATATGTTTAGGTTGGACCTAAGGAAGACTAAGCCCCGAGTTATAAAGCTTATTCCTCATGTGTTTAGGTGAATGCTTTGATTTATCAAAGTGATGATGTTTTAAAGTCTTGTAGCACAAGGCTTCAGATTTGTGAGTATATCAAGTAATGATTCTCATATGGACCTCCGGTTATAGTAGGTTCCAGTGGAGTGGACCTCCAGTTATAGAAGGAATCTTTCTCATGTGAACCTCCTGTTGTAATAGGTATCCATGGGGTGGGCCTTCAGTTATAGAGGTGGATTCTTTTCATGTTTAAGAAAAAAATGTTATGTGAAGTACTACTAACCATGGTCACTGGTTTTTATTAAGTCTTCTTTAGATATTATCTACCTCTAAAGTGAATTACTTTTTCACATGAATATATGGTCCGAGAATATTATAATATGATGATACAATGTGATAATTATTTTGAGTATAATGTGATACAGTAGATAATTAAAGTTAACACATATAGAACATGCTATAAACTCCAAAGAGATAAGAATATAAAGAGAGAAAGAGAATTGGAATTTCCTATCCATCACTAAGTGAACTTGAAATTATAAGCTTTAGTTAAAGTTGCAATGTACACTTCAGTTAATTAAGAGACTCACAGTGATCACTCCAAAGTAAATTAATTAGCATGATTCAATTAATAATAGTTAACTAAGCATTAAAAAAGATTGACTAGTTAAATAAACCGTTTATACTTTAGTTAAACTAAAACCTCACACTTAAGTTAAGCAAAAGACAACATTTCTGTTAATAAAGTGTTTGCATGACAACACTTGAGTTAAAGCACAATGAAAATTACGTTAGCAAGCTAACTAAGTGATCAAACATCGAGTTAGATGTTGAGTTCACTCCGAAGTGAGTTAATCATCTCTTAATTCCAAATATGAATATGTTATGCATGATTATGTTTTCAATGTAGGGAATTATTATTTAAAGAAGGAAATTCACAGTCATAGTGCATGTGTGTAGGATTCCCATGCATCCTTTCACTATTGTATGCATGGCAGTGATTATGGATTGCTATTAATGTGGTGGGAAAATAACAAGTTCACACAATTGATTATTATTCTCTATTTCTCATTGTTCTCTGAGAAGGACATAGTTGTATGAGGATACATTCGTTTCTGTGGCTAGGTACACCACGATTCGTGATATGATCTCACATGCATTTTTAGAGGATGGAAACTTCACAAAATGGATCTGAAGTCAAACTCCCTCAATTGTGAGGTTGAGGAGGAGGTTTATAGTGGGCAGCCTGAGGGGATTGAAATTCATGGGAAGGATTCTTATGTGTGCAAGTTGAATAAATCCATGTATACGCTTAATCAAGATCCCTGAGCTTGGTATGCTAGAATAGAAAACTATATTCGGAGACTAGGATTTTCTAAGAGTGAAGATGATCCAAATTTGTACTTCAAAGTAGTGAAGAACCAATCGTTGATATTGGTTCTATATGTATATTATATTTCCTCACTCGAGGAGAAAAATTAATCACCTCGTGAAAGATGGCTATCACATTAGAGTTCAATATGAAATACTTAGGTATAATGAACTAATTAAAAGGCCTTTAGATTTGGCAGAGAAAAGATGATATATTTTTGTATCAAGGGAAGAAAATTGTTGACATATTACGAAGGTTTGACATGATGGATTGTAAATCCCTGAATACTCCAATGGTTTCCAATTTGAGAAAAATTTGTGATTGTGATACTAGACCAGATCTAGTGGACCCCACTTTGTATAGATAACTGATTGGCACAATGATGTACTTGATACAGACCATATATTTTTTATGCAATCAACGTTTTTAGTTAGTTTATGTTGAATATGAGATAAAAACACTAGTTTGATGCTAAGCATCTGTTGTGGTACCTCTCAGGTATGATTTCTTATGGACTCAAGTATGCATCTAGTCAGTAGTACAAAATGAGGAATTAGCTAGTAGGTGACTAAATTGTCTAGTCACCACATGTTTTTCAAGTTATTTACTACTAAATATGAGCAATTTTGATTGACCCAACTATAAACAACTAAAATTAATGACTAGTTTAGCCACTAGTTAACAAATATGACTAGATAATAAGTGACAAAGTTAAAAATGACTAGCTAGAATGTAACAACACCCCTCGCCCCCCTCCCGTACATGACCGCAATACGGCAAAGCATGAGTAAAAGTCACTGTGAGTATTAAAGCTAACTCATCAAAATTTTAAATAAAATTTATAATTGCTGGGAGTCTGAAAACATGTGTGACTTAAATGAAAATGGGAATGAATCCACTAGGGGGAAATAGTGTTCATGGTAGTGGAACCTGGTGACTTGATGAATGATCACTATGTGTCGTGGGGACACCTGTGAATACTGAGATAATGAAAATTTATGGTTACATACTAACACGATGAAATATTTTGTGTATGAATGTGAGTCCATTGAGAAAAAATGGGACCACGCAAATGTTTGGAGTTTGTTAAACATTTATTAAATTTATGCGACCAATTCCACCATGCTAAGCGGGTTGGTATTGGTAATATAGGTGTACTAAAGGATAGAGGAAATAGGCCTTTGCATATATAGAGGAATTATATTAAGATAAATATATATATATATATATATATTCCTTGTAGAAAAGAAAGAAGAAAAGGCTTTAGATCCTTGGATATAACCCCAGTACCTGTAATATAATTTAAAGGGCTAAGTTAAAACGGTTGAAATATCAAAGAGAAATGTTCATAATGGAACGGGGAATAATTTTAGCTTAAAACAAATGTGTAATAAATTAGGAGAATGATGTTCTAACAAAGAGGCTATAATTATGTGGATATGTATAATTTGTTAATCCCACATGCGCTAGAAGGAAATGAACTAGAAGTCTACGGTAGTATAAATGTAGAAGAGCCCGAAGGAGAAGGACACCCGGTTTTCTTTAGGAAGATCAACCCTGGAGTGTAGACTTCTACCAGATCTCCAATCTGAGAGATGTTCTTCCATCGGGATTGTTTGAACATAGCTAGGAGAACCCATTGTTACTGTTTCTGAAGGAAAAACAGCCAAGAATAAAACGTGTTGGGTAGTATTTCCATTGGTGCAGTGACATAGCCTAGGGAGAATCAGATCAAGTCAGAATTAACCCCCCGTGGTAGCACATGCTATGGGAATTACTCTACATTATGGTAACTTTGTTGTTGTAATTCTTTTGTACTGATGCTAGGGTAAATATGTAGAATGCCTGGTTATAAAGCTGTAGAATGCTAAGTGTAAGCGTCGATCTGTATAATCCACTGCACAATGCTTAGGTATGTAGAATGCATGAAAGTTAAGCTTAGGCCTTTGATTTTCATTGGTATATAACGAACTGGGTCTACGGGTTGCATTGGGAACAATTCTAAATCCATATAGATTTGGGATATGAGGTGTATGGTTATTTGTGTTAATACGTAGTTGAACTCTGCTTGCGTTTTGGACTAGGGTAAGATATACATTTAAAAGTACTGTTAAATATCTCGAAAGATCTGACTCTGGAACGTTAAATGTTGCCTATGAAAATGGAAACCCTACTGGATATTCTATGCATTATGTTTTATTTTTTCTGTGAAAAAGGTGCTCATGTATATTTGCCCCTTTCTATACTATCTTTCGGTATGTGAATGTATGGAATAGTATGAAGTAAATGTGCTGAATAGTATGAATTAAACGTGCAATCTCAACCTCTATAGACTACACTTTATCCATACCCTGCATATTGAGAGATCTCAACCTAGATAGTCTGCTCCTTTATCCATACAAAAACCAAGATTTGGTTTTTGTGCCGATTTGGTAATGGAGTCCTCCATTTAGCAGTATGAATTTTTATGTGGATGTCATACTTTAAAGATGCATTTTGGACTATGCTTGATAGGTGGATAAATGGAACTAAACAGTGTATTTCATATATACACCTATTATCTAGAGGAATTACCAATGGTATGCTCAAAAGATTTTATTTATCGTTATAAATGTTTGTCATTTTATCAAGATCCATATACCTATAATTGCGTTTTGGACTAGGCTTGATGGATGGATAAAATTGAACTAAAGATAATATATATATATATATATATATATGCAAGTGTCATCATCTTGAAGTGTAACACCCGAGTTTTTACCCCGTTGCATTACATGTACATGATGTATATATTGTAATGATCATGGTGCGGAGCTAAAGGCCAAGGCCCCACCATTGATTGGTTATGCTATGTTTCAGGTTGAAATTGTCACCGATGGTATGTCGGGGCATGTAGCATACATATATTAAGTTTATCATCGTGTAAATATGCATCTTTAATTAAAATGGACCCAACCAGCTACGATCGCGGCAACTAAATTGAGAAGGGGCATGATTTTAACAAGGATAAGGGTGGGGAAAATTGTTAAACCTTGAGCCATGAGGGAAAATCCCATGTGTCAACACCTTGTCTTACCTAACCACCTCCATTAAGAATTGCTACTGGTGGTTGAGGCAGTTATTGTTTTTGGGAGTGGGGTGGCAGGACTGTCAATCCTTTCCTACATGCACACTCCACCTATGGTTGACTTCACAATGGCAAAGGGAAACCACCGCCATCACTCTGGGGGACTCAGGATTGCATTTCACTCTACTACACACCCTCTCCACTGTCTGTTCACCTCCATTCATGGGATTTACCTGGTTTCACTCTCACAGGCATACCACTCTCTCCACGATGGTGCTGAACACTCATGCACTTCCAATTTCGCATCCTCTCTGTAGGCTGTTTATCCTCACGCAGGAGCGGAAGTTGCTCACGCTCACTCACAGGATTTTCCTGGTTTTACCCATGTATTTTTTTCTTTGCGGATTTGCGGATGGTGTGGCTGCATCCTTTCCTCATTGATTGATTTGTGGGTCCTACGTTGTTGTTTCACTCACGTACAGGATGAGAGTATGTATTTTCTTCCCCAGTGCAGCCTGTGCAAGTCTTTTCTGCTTTCTTAGTTGTCAAGAACGAACTGTTGTCTCCCTTACATTGTGATTGTTGGGGTATTTCTTTACATTTGGGGTCTGGTGTAAGTTTCCCTCACGCACAGACTGATTGGAGTCGTTTTCCCTATGTTATGAGTTGTGCTCACTAATTATGTTTTGGGACCGTTGTTTCCCCATGTTCATTGATACGGTTGGGACTGTTGTTTTCCCCATACCATGAGCTATGTTTCTGTTACGCTTTGAGGCTACTACGGATTGTTTGGAGTCGTCTTCCCTGTTTTAAGCTGTAATAGCTGATTAATTGCATATATGCAATGGTTGGTCTTCGGACTATGTAGGGAGCAGGGATGGGGGCTTGGTTTGCTTGATAAACCTGGTGGCTGGAAACCACACAGATAGAGCTAGAGGGTTGGCTTTCTTCTCCACAAACCCTGAATAGCACTGGAAGGGAATGCAGGTCCTGAGGGACTGTGTAGTAGAGAAGGGATTGATTCCTTGTGTTGGGTGTGTGTGGGTCTTTTAGAAGCCATGCTAGTTCTGGTGTAGGTGTTCCTGGCTCTATAATGAGCTCACCAGCTTAGCATTTATCCTTTCCCAACTCCTGGATGGCCTAATAAACCCAACTGTGTTGGCTTGGCTATGTTTTGTGTATCCCTGGCTATGTGTAAGCCTGCTAGTTCCCTTATTCCTTGGAGAATCATGCCTAGATCGGGGGTGGTAGCACTGCTGAGAGATTAAGGAGCATGCTGGCCTATGGTTGGTGGAACATTGCAGTGACGTAGCTGGTTGCGGAATGACTTCTTCATAAGATAAGTGATCTTGTCTATTTTTACTTCTGTAACCTTATTTTCTGTTAATGAATGTGATGAACATGTTGAATGAATGCTTGTTTGAATGTATGTTGATTCTGCTATGTCTGATAGATAATTGCATTTGTGCATGATAAATTTTCATGTGTGCATGTTCTAGTTCAAAGCATTTGTTTAAGCATTATGTTTCAGTAATTTTATGAATTCACATGTTCATGGGGCTCTTAGCCCCGATGGTTAATGCCATGGTCGCATCCTCTTCGCCCGTCGGAGGGTTGAGGATGTGACAGCGTGGTATCAAAGCTCATTTGCAGCATGGGCCTGAAGGGACCACGAAGATACAGGGACAGAAGCAGTATTTCTTTCTTCCCAACAGAAATCAGTGAATGACAGAAAAATTCAAAAATTGGTCTAAGTGTTGAACTGTCGGATCATCAGAAGATTTAGTGGGAAAGACTTCCGATGCAGTGGAAGAGCTAGGCGAAAGCACCTCCGACAGAGGACAATTGCAAAGAAAATTGGGAAAAATTTTCTAAGTGATTTGACGTCTGTCAACGGAAAATAGCTGATTGAGCGCCTGTCGTTGTGGATGGCTAAACGACTACCCATCCCACCCGACGGGTAAGGCCTCTGACTGTTGACGCTGTAAATAAAGTTAAAATTTTTTCTAAGTGTTCGACGTCCATCGAAAGAAAATAGTTGATCGAGCGTCCGCCGTTGTGGATGGATAAACAACTACACGTTCGACGGGTAAGGCCTCTGACCGCCGACGCCGTAAAGAAAGAAACTTTCAAAAAATTTCTAAGGCCAAAGTCATTGACTACCAGAAGAAGATAGTGTTTTGCGTGCCGCCATTTCGGAATCCAAAAGAACTAGCCTACCGATTAGAAGAGACCGCCGATGCCGATTAGGTTATTCCATAGTAGATTTGGCCGCCAATCAGAAGAAGATCGTAGATTGTGTTCCGCCGTTGCGGCTGCTGATGGAACTATTTCACCGACGAAAAGAAGAAAGTTGAGTCGATCTAGCGGTGAAGAGGAAGACAAAAAGGGAAAATTTCAGAAATTTTTCTAATTCCTGGAGTCGTTAGCCATCAGCGATGGTTAGTGGATGGAACATCCGCCGTTGTGGCTGTCTAATGGACTATCCTTCTGAAGGATAGTGGATCCGATCGTCGATGAAAAGGAAATTTGAAAATTTAGTTTTAAGTATAAGGACGTCAGATGAAGTTAGCGGATAGAGCTTCCGAAAGCCGATGAGTTATGGTCTACGGAACCCGCAGTGGATTGAACGACTGCCGTTGCAGATGTCTAAAGGACTATTCTTCCAAAGGGTTAGAAAATCCTATTGCCAACGTGATAGTGCTTAGCGGATCCGATTGCCGATCTACAGCAGAAGAAGCTAGTTGTTCTGACCGCCGATACAACGGAATAAGCTAGTTATTTCGACTGCCGATATAGCGGGGAAGTTAGTCATTTTGACTGCCAAAATGTTGGATTGATAGATGAAATGAGAGCCGATTCTGCAGAAGAAATTTGGATTTTTCAAGTGGTATTTTCCAACAGATTTCAACTGTTTATTAGTAGATTTTTGAGTTGTTTTTCAGTGTATTTTCAGAGCTGAAAATGAGAAAGAGGCAGCGATCTTATGTGCTAGATTGCGCGAAAACCAATGATTTACAAAAAAATTTGGGAAAATTCTATGTTTTGGGAAAATTGCTATTTTATGATTTTTCCAGGAGAAGGTAAGTAATGCTGGTTTATATCAATGTTATGCATCTAACAGTTGTGTTACTAATATGTTTTCAAAACCATAGTCACTTTCAAGAGAAATATTCAAGGTAGTATAGTTTGACAAGTAAGTGGTGGTTCAGTTATGAGAACCCATGACAGATATGATTCTCGGAATTCTTAAGAGCATGCACGAGATGCCATGGGAGAAAATGTTTGTAACAGAAATGATGACATAGAGTCTAATGGGAGGAGATTCCAAGAGACACCGTCAGATGTTGCAGCCACCATGAGGAGCTTAATAAAAGTCCAGGAAGAGCAGCATTAGTTGAATGCTGCTATGTTGCATAGTTTGACAGACTTACATAGAAGGATAGACTCTGGACGAGGTTCAGCAAGGACAAAAGACAGTAAGAGCAGTACTAGGAGAAGGAGAAGGACTTCTAGTGGATCATCTGATTCTAAAGAATCCAGCGGGGATTCAAGTTCTTCTTCTCATAAAAGGAAAAGAAAGAGACACCATAGGGATCGCTCTCAAGATCAATTTAAGAAAGCTAAACCTCCTACATTTGATGCTGAGGTAAAGACTGGACAAAAGGCTGAAGCTTGGCTTCTTGGGATAAAGAAGTACTTTCAAGTGCATGATTATTCAGGAAACATGAAGGCAAGAGTTGCCATATTCAATCTGAATGGAAGAGCATCCATTTGGTGGGAACACTTCAAGCAAGTAAAGAGGATTAGTGAAAGGAGACTTAAGTGGAAACAATTCAAGAAGTATTTCAAGTAGAAATACCTCTCTGACATGTATTATGATGACAAGATTAAGGAGTTCCATGTGCTAAGATTGGGACAGCAGACCATGGAAGAATATGCAAATAAGTTTTTGGAGCTGTTAAGGTATGTTCGGTACATCAGAGATGAAAAAGTGAAAGTCCAACATTTTCTAAGTGGATTACCTCAGTCATACAAAGATAGAATTGAGTTTTACGAACCTAGAACTCTTGAAGAAGTAATAAGAAAAACTAAGTATTGCTATGAGCAAGGTAAAGGAAAACCTGATTACCATAAGCCATGGAAGGACAAGAAGAATGAGAGGTTTGACCCAAGAAAGAAAGGTTTCAAACCTTCTAACTTCAGGAATCAGCAGAAGCAGCCATCCCAAGCTGCGAGTAAACCAGTTGGAGTGACAGGAGAAAAGCCTAAGGATCCACAACAAAATAGAGGGCCACTTCAATGTTTTAAATGTGGAGGACCCCACATGCACTGAAATTGTCCACTCGAGAATGAGAGTGCAAGGCCAACTTATAAAATTCAAGAAGTAGAAACAACGGGTCAAGTAGCAAGGGCAGTCCCTAGGATTCTAGAGTAGTGGAGATTTGTGCTTTTAAGAAGGTAAAGCATAGGAAGTATTGGTTAGTTCAGCTAGCCACCGGAATTAAGAGAAAGTTCAGTGAAGTGGTGGAGAAATGTCCATTGGTCATGAATGGATTGGTCACTTGTGTAGATCTGAATGCTCTACCGCTTGGTTCCTATGATGTTCTCATTGGAATGGATTGGTTAGAAGCTCATAGGGTGAAGCTTGACTGTTACAATAAGACTTTCGAATGTATGAATGAAGAAGGGAACTAGGTAGTAGTTGTGAAAGGCATTCCAAAGGTGATTTTGGTACAGCAGGTTTCAGCAACGCAGTTAAATAAGTTATGTAGGAAGGGTTGTCAATTGTATGCGGCTCACATTCTGGAGACATCAGGAGATGAAACTCCTAGGTTGGCGGATTATCAGGGGTTACAGGAATTCAGGGATGTGTTTCCTAATGAGATTCCATGACTTCCTCCAAAAAGAGACATTAATTTCACAATTGAACTTGTGCCAGGAGCAGCACCAGTGTCCAAGGCACCCTACAGGATGAGTACACAGGAGATGCTAGAATTGAAAATGCAACTGCAAGAGTTGTTGGAAAAGAAGTATATCCGACCGAGTGTGTCTCCGTGGGGAGCACCGGTTCTGTTTGTAAAGAAGAAAGATGGTACACTCAGGTTGTGTATTGATTACAAACAGTCGAACAAGGTTACGGTGAAGAATAAATATCCTTTTCCCACGATTGATGATCTCTTTGATCAAATGAGAGGAGCGAAGGTATTTTCCAAGATTGACTTGAGGTCTGGTTACCATCAGGTGAGAATCGAGGATGAAGACATTCATAAGACAACCTTCAGGACAAGGTATGGGCATTATGAATATGTAGTGGTACCATTTGGTCTCACAAATGCACCAGCTACATTTATGTGCCTTATGAATAGTGTCTTCAGCAGATATTTGGACAAGTTTGTTCTTGTCTTCCTTGATGACATTCTTGTTTATTCTAAGAATGAGAAAGAGCATGAATAACATTTGAGATTGACATTGCAATTGCTTAGGGAGCATCATTTGTATGCAAAACTGAGCAAGTGTGAATTTTATAGAGATAGAATTCAATATTTCGGTCACATTAACTCCGAGGAGGGTATATCTCTGGACCCTGAAAAGATCGAAGCCATTATGAATTGGCCTACTCCCAGAAATGTGATAGATGTAAGATATTTTATGGGACTTGCAGGATACTACAGGAGATTCATTGAGGGATTCTCCAAAGTTGCACATGCCATCACTTCTTTGCAAAAGAAGGGGATGAAGTTCGAATGGACATCGAGGTGTGAAGAAAGTTTCCAGAGGTTGAAGAGTCTTCTCACCAATGCACCAGTATTGAAAGTTGCAGATCCAGAGAAATATTTTGTGGTGTGTACCGATGCATGCAGACAAGGGATTGGAGGATTCTTTATGCAGGAAAGCCACGTGATATGTTATGAGTCAAGAAAGATGAAGGAGCATGAGAAGAACTATGCCACTCATGATCTAGAACTTGCAGCCATAGTACATGCTCTCAAGATGTGGACACATTACTTGATGGGTAGGAGATTTGAGCTTAGAATAGACCATTGTGGTCTGAAGTATTTGTTTGATTAGCCTACTCTGAATGCTAGGAAAGCAAGATGGCTGGAATTTTTATGTGAGTTTGATTTTGAAATCAAGAATATAAAGGGAAAGGAGAATAAGGTAGCTGATGCACTCAGCCGAAAGGTGCAGGGAATGCATGTGGCATCTCTTAGTATTTGCCAATTAGATTTGAGGCAGCAGATTGTTAGTCATGCTGCTGGAGATGAATTGTATGAGCAGGTAAAAGACAAATTGCAGCAGCAAAGTCTTGAGAAGAGGTATGAGGGATATAAATTGGAATAAGATGGACTTCTCACTTACAAAGGAAGAATTTATATTCCAGATGTAGCAATTTTGAGGAGAGTTGTCATGGATGAAATCCATCAAGCTCCATATTCTGGTCACCCAGGATATCAGAAGACAATTGCTACAACTAGAAAGCAGTACTTTTGTTCAGGAATGAAAAGGGATATGGCTGAGTACATTTCAAGGTGTATGAAGTGTCAACAGGTAAAGGTTGAGCATCAACACCTTGCAGGTTTGTTGCAGCCTTTGCCAGTTCCGGAATGGAAATGGGAAGTTATTTCCATGGATTTTATTATAGGATTGCCAATGACTTGGAGACAACATGATTCCATCATGGTTGTGGTAGACAAGTTGACTAAGGCAGCGCATTTTATACCAGTTAATTCTATGCATAAGACTGATGACATTGCAAAGCTATTCATGAAGGAGATTTTCAAGTTGCATGGATTTCGTAAGGCGATAGTCTCAGATAGAGATGTCAAGTTCACTTCCAAGTTTTGGAAGGGGTTGTTTGTAGATTTGGGTACAAAGCTAAACTTCAACATTGCATACCATCCTCAGAAAGATGGGTAGATAAAAAGAGTTAATCAAGTGCTTGAAGATATGCTTCGCATGTATGTAATGGACAAACCAACCAAGTGGGAAGATTACTTGCACTTGGTAGAGTTTGCTTATAACAATGGACAACAGGCATCCTTGGGGATGAGTCCGTATGAAGCTTTGTATGGAAGAAGGTGTAGGACACCAGTGACTTGGGATAATCTAGTGAACAGGATTGTGCTTGGACCAGAATTGCTCAGGGAAATGGAGCAAGAGGTTGTAAAGTTCATGCAGAAGCTGAAAGCAGCACATGACAGAGAGAAAAGTTATGCAGATAAGCATAGGGTGAACAGGAAGTTTAGTGTTGGGGATGTTTACCTCAGAGTGAGGGCAAGGAAGAGTTCCTTGAAACTTGGAAGTTGTGCCAAGTTGTCACCTAGATATTGTGGGCCATTTGAAGTGCTTGAAAGAATAGGGCCAGTTGCATATAGACTTGCATTTCCTGCTAGCGCTAGAGCTCATAATGTTTTTCATGTTTCTTTTCTTAAGAGATATGTACATGGTCCTAACCATGTTATAAATTGGGATGTGATTCAGGTGGAACCCGAGGGAGAGTTCTGAACCGATCCAATGCGAATCCTCGACAAGAAGGTCACAATGCTCCGGAACCGGGCCATAGGGTAGGTAAAGGAGCAATGGGAGCACTATGGACCTGAAGAGGCTACATGGGAGCTGGAGGATGCCATGCAATTGGCACATCCATTTTTGTTCAATTTTGAGGAACACTAAGGCGATACCAGTGTAGCATTTTGTTCAACTTTGTAAAGCACTGAGGACAATGCTATTGAAGGGGGAGGGGAATGTAACACCCCGGTTTTGACCCCATTGCATTAGATGTACATGATGTATATATTGTAATGATCATGGTGCGGAGCTAAAGGCCAAGGCCCCACCATTGATTGGTTATGCTATGTTTCGGGTTGAAATTGTCACCGATGGTATGTCGAGGCATGCAGCATACATATATTAAGCTTATCATCATGTAAATATGAATCTTTAATTAAAATAGACCTGACCAGCTACGATCGCGGTAACTAAATTGAGAAGGGGCATGCTTTTCACAAGGATAAGGGTGGGGAAAATTGTTAAACCTTGAGCCATGAGGGAACAACGCATGTGTCACCACCTTGTCTTACCCAACCACCTCCATTAAGAATTGCTATGGGTGGTTGAGGTGGTTATTGTTTTTTGGGAGTGGGGTGGCAGGACTGTTAGTCCTTGCCTACATGCACACTCCACCCGTGGTTGACTTCACAACGGAAAAGGGAAACCACCGCCATCACTCCGCGGGACTCACGATTGCATTTCACTCCACTATGCATCCTCTCCACTATCTGTTCACCTCCACGCACATGATTTACCTAGTTTCACTCCCGTAGGCATACCACTCTCTCCACGACGGTGCTAAACACTCATGCACTTCTATTTTCACGTCCTCTCTGTAGGATGTTTGTCCTCACGCAGGAGCGGAAGTTGCTCATGCTCATGCACAGGATTTTCCTGGTTTTACCCATGTATTTTTTTTTTCTACGGATTTGCGGATGGTGTGGCTGCATCCTTTCCTCATGGACTGATTTGTGGGTCCTGCGTTGTTGTTTCACTCATGCACAGGCTGAGAGTATGTATTTTCTTCCCCAGCGCAGCCTGTGTAAGTCTTTTCTGCTTTCTTAGTTGTCTAGAATGGACTGTTGTCTCCCTTACGTTGTGATCGTTGGGGTCTTCATTTACATTTGGGGTCTGGTGCAAGTTTCCCTCATGCACAGACTGATTGGATTCATTTTCCCCATGTTGTGAGTTGTGCTCACTAATTATGTTTTGGGACCATTGTTTTCCCATGTTCACTGATATGGTTGGGACTATTGTTTTCCCCATACCGTGAGCTGTGTTGTTGTTACGCTTTGAGGCTACTATAGATTGTTTGGAGTCGTCTTCCCTGTTTTAAGCTGTAATAGCTGATTAATTGCATGTATGCAATGGTTGGTCTTCGGACTGTGTAGGGAGCAGGGATGGGGGCTTGGTTTGCTTGATAAACCTAGTGGATAGAAACCACACAAGCAGAGCTAGAGGGCTATCTTTATTCTCCACAACCCCTGAATAGCACTAGAAGGGAATGCACGGCCTGAGGGACTGTGTAGCAGAGAAGGGACTGATTCCTTGTGTTGGGTGTGTGTTGGTGTTTTAGAAGCCAGGCTAGTTTTGGTGTAGGTGTTCTTGGCTCTATAATGAGCCCACCAGCTTATCATTTAGCCTTTCACAACCCCTGGATGGCCTGATAAACCAAACTTTGTTGGCTTGGTTGTGTTTTGTGTATCCATGGCTATGTGTAAGCTTGCTGGTTCGGTTATTCCTTGGAGAATCATGCCCAGCTTGGGGGTGGCAGCACTGCTGAGGGATTAAGGAGCACGCTGGCCTATGGTTGGGTGGAACGTTGCAGCGACATAGCTGGTTGCGGAACAACTTCTTCATAAGATAAGTGATCTTGTCTATTTTTACTTCTGCAACCATATTTTTTGTTAATGAATGTGATGAACATGTTGAATGAATGCTTGTTTGAATGTATGTTGATTCCGCTGTGTCTGATAGATAATTGCATATGTGCATGATAATTGTTCATGTGTGCATGTTCTAGTTCAGAAGCATTTGTTTAAGCATTCTGTTTCAGCAATTTTATGAATTCACATGTTCATGGGGCTCTTAGCCTAGATGGTTAACGCCATGGTCGCATCCTCTTCGCTGGTCGGAGGGTCGGGGACGTGACATGAAGTAAGGGATATACTTGGTTGGGAGTCCAATACTCCTTATCAAAATTTAGAAAAGAAAATGAGTTGTTTAATATATTTTCCATAGAATGTATTTTCCATGAGTTGTTTAATGTATACTATTGGCTTCTATAGTATAAAGGCATCGATTCCATAAATGGATTAGATAAATGGAATTAAAGATACTGATATTATCATATTGAAGTAAATGTTGTCTTTTGTTGGCTTATCAAAATTTAGAAAAGAGAATGAGTTGTTTAGTATATTTTCCATGAGTTATACTATTCGCTTCTATAGTATAAAGGTATTGATTAAACAAAATGGAATTAAAGATACTCATATTATCATATTGAAGTAAAGGTTATCTTTTGATGGTTCATCAAAAGTTAGAAAATGAGTTGATTAATACTCATAGTGTTAATTAAAGAATGTATTATCTATGTGAATTATATTTATATACTAATATTTTCATCTTGAATTTATGTACTCATATTTTCATATTAAATTAAGGGTTGTCTTTGATTAACGGTCATACCCATTATCAAAAGTTATAATAGGAAATATGTAGTGTTAATAGACATATATTGTATATATATATATATGTATATTTTCCATGCAAGTAGATATACTATTGGCCATATAGTATAAATGTATGGTTTTGATCAAAGGAACTTAGGAAATGAGTAGTGTTAATAGACATATATTGTGTATATATGTATATTTTCCATGCACGTAGATATACTATTGGCTATATAGTATAAATGTATGGTTTTGATCAAGGGAACTTGGGGAAGAAACATATATGTGAAATATGTATATATTCATACTTACACATAGATATCACATAAATGAGGATTATACTTTGTCACAAAATATTGGCAAATAAATTAACTACCTCCGAAGCTTGGTGGATTCGTTGCCCAGCTTGGGGGTGGCTTCAGACCAGAAAACAAATGTCAATGGAAGCCTATGGTTGGGAGGAAAGTCTTGCAAATGTTTTTAGTCGCCTAAGCTCAAAAGAAGTACTCTTAAAAGTTAGTTTGTTTATGGATGTAAATACCTTGTGTATAAGATTTATGCTCTTGAATGTATGATACTAATATGCTTGTTCAGTTGCATTAAGGGGCGGTTGCAGGAACTATTGTACAATGGTGGAAATTGCTCTCGAAAGGACTCATGCATCATATTGAATGGTTTCTCCCAAGCGTACTAGAACAAGTATAATGTTTAAATTTTGTTTATAGATATTATCATGCATCTTATATGTTTTATAGTACTAACACGTACCTTGAGTGTTGGATGCAGAACCTACAACTCGTTGAGGGAAGGAGGCTACAAAAGACATCGAGGAGATAAGAGAAAGTGGTAAAGTGTAATTTCTATTCCATTCGAGGGACAACCTAATGATTGATGAAATGGTTATATCTAATTTCAACAAGATTCACTTAGGTGGAATTGTATTATAGATATTGTAGATTCACGGTTCTTAATTGTTAACAAATGTGAGGCTACACTAAAGGTATAAGTTCTTAGTATTATTCTTGTACTAGTATGGTCCTGAGTAGAGTCCCCTTAACAATTACTCAGTGGAACTTAACTGAAATAAATTACAACTCTCTTACTTCAATAGACTTAAAATGATAGCATCACTTATGAGTATGTGTTTATACGCTCTCAAATGACTAACATAGTTGGCTTGTTTAGATATAGGAAGTCAAAAATTTACCCCATTTTATCATAATCTACATTGATTAATTTTTGGTATGTTACATATAGTATCAGAGCCAAGGTCGAAACACTCGGGCCTATCTGGGCTCAAAATGATTCTACATATTTGTTTTAATAAACTGATGAACAAGTTTTTCTTGAGATAACAGGATTTAACAAACTCGCATTGATCTGCAATATAAGTACTATAAGATGTAGCAACAACAGATAATTATATATATATTGACTGACCTTGTATTTGTGCAAGATTGGAACAGCTTCTCCACTTCAATATTAGGCCCAACGAGGTCACATGGTGAATATTCTTGTTGGGGACTGGCATGGAAAAGGGTCGCGACATTATCATTAAGAATAAAGGATTGGTAAGGAACTGGTGAGAATCAAATTGGAATTCAAGCTTCTATACCTTTAGTGCTTGCTATTAGCAATGAGTAAAATATAAAGTGGCTCATGAAAAATAAAACCTACCTTAAATGTACTAGCTTCTTGGAGATGACAAGGTAGCTATTAAATGGATTTTGATGAAATTAACCATTTAAGGAAGGAGTAAATACATTACCCCAAAATCCTAGCAAAAATGTAGCTAAATTGATTATGTGTAAGATCTAACAGGGACATAAGTGATGTTGAAAGGATAATTATATTAAAAGCACATATTGTTAGGATTATGTAGGTATGCGAAAATATACATTGTATCATGCGAATTTATACATGGTATCATGCAAAATATACATTGTATCAAATGAATTTTAGTAGTAAGGCACAAAGGCATGAACACTAACACCTTACATGAACAAATTGCTGATAATTAAGAACAACTATTTTGGTTGGGGATATTAGATTCACAGGAACTACCAGTTCTCAAGTTTTGGGTCCATAAAGAAATAAGAGGATCAGGCCCTTGATGCTTCCCCTACATGTGTACACATCAATAGCATATGACCTTGAGTCCTAGATGGATGTAAACTTGAGGTAGAGTTATGTGTTGTCATGGAATTACTATCACCTTGTCATAAAATAATAGCTCTAGAAATAGTAATGAATGATGACATAAGTGTATATTTGGTTTTTAAGGATGCTATCTTGTGAACTGTTATAAAGTACAGCGTGGTTTGCTTATAAGAAGTTCTAATTAGATTTCATTAACTTCTAAATGAATGCTAAGTGAATGTAGAACCTGAATGAAAAGTTGTGATGAAGAGATTCAGGTTTTATGCAAGATTTCAACTAATGTAAATAACTTGCATGCAAGTGAAGCCTAGGAATCAGGCCATGCACACAAAGACTATTGATCTTTCATACATTCTCACAAGGTACGACAACAAACCTTTAAAGTCCAAGAGACGACAACAAACCTTTAAAGTCCTGAAATTATATTTACGTGAACTTGGGCTATGGTGCAGTCGAGGTGAGTGATAAAATGTGTTATGCATAAAACTTCAATAAATGCCTTAGTGGTGAAAATAATGCACTAGTATAAAGGCTCTTATTTGATGAATAAAAAATAAAGTAAGACATGACTTATGATAAAAAGTTTGAAGTATTTAATACGATAAACTGACAACCTATGGAGTGATTGCAAGCATGGGAAAAATTGTGGCCATGAGGAAGGCTAAAGCTCCAAGACTGTAATGAGCTAAGAATATATGAGAAAGATCTCATGTGCATAAAGGTGTCACCACGAGGAAGTGGTGATGGAGGTAGTGGTTGAAAGCTACCTTGTTTTCCCCCAGGATAGCAAGGGACCACTATGCATTTTGGGGACGCCTAGATGTAAGAAATTTTGGTTAAGACTCATTCCGCACACATTGAGAGAACTATCACAAGAGTTGGGGACTCTATGAAGAGAATAACCTCTAGGAGCTGTGGTGGTGTGTGAGAACGGAAGTGCCTCAGCTTGGTGAAGCACCCTGAATAGCACAAAAGGAGATACAAGGGTATCATACTTGTGCTGGGTGGCTTGAATCGGTACTTGGAGTACTGTTAGCACTTGGAGTGCTGGGATGGAGGACATCCATAGAAAAGAATAATGGCGAAGCACCCTGAATAGCACAAGAAGGACATACACCTAAAAAAGGGTATCGTCCTTGTGTTGGGTGGCTTGAATCGGTACTTGGAGTACTATTAGCACTTGGAGTGCTTGTTGGGATGGAGGACATCTGGAGATACTAGAAAGACATTTGTAGGAAATAATACTTGGAAAGTTGTATATGCACTATAGGTAAAATTTGTTCATATGAGTTAATATGTTTGTCTACTGGTGAATAGAATGATTATGTGTTTGAAACCCATGGCAAATTATGGAATTACATATTGCTGGATATTTTGTTATACATTGTTGTTGATGATAATATTAGCACACATGCAGATCTATGTTATATTGCAAGATGGTATGCATTCTTCTAATTTTACATTAAAAATAGGTATGGCTATGGAAATGTTCTAGGTAGGCCCTGTGATACCTTGCAGAGAACAGGGTAAAGAACAACAAAAGCCGGATTGCTTTCATGAAGGATCGAATTAAAACAATAAGTACCTAAAGAATAAGTAAGAACAAGGCTTGAGAATAGGTAACACCAAGGACGGTGTTATTTGTTAGGGGGAAAGTATGTAACAACCCCCCCTGGTACATGAACGAAATACAACAAAGCATGTGTAAAATTCACTGTGAGTGTGAAAGTTAACTCATCAAAATTTTAAATAAAATTTATAATTGCTGGGAGTCTGAAAAAGTGTGCGACTTAAACGAAAATGGGAACGAATCCACTAGGGGGAAAGAGCGTTCACGGCAGTGGAAACTGGTGACTTGATGAATGATCACTATGTGTCGTGGGAACACCTATGAATACTGAGATAATGAAAAGTTGTGGTTACATACTAACACTATGAAATATTTTTTTGTATGAATGTGAGTCCATTGAGAAACAATGGGACCATGCAAATGGTTGGAGTTTGTTAAACATTTATTAAATTTATACGACCAATTCCACTATGCTAAGTGGGTTGGTATTGGTAATCTAGGTGTACTAAAGGATAGAGGAAATAGGCCTTTGCATATATAGAGGAATTATATTAAGATA
>LPNX010695569.1:184031-199013 GCA_001517045.1 Pseudotsuga menziesii
AAATATCAAAGGAGAAATGTTCATAATGGAAGGGGGAATAATTTTAGCTTAAAACAAATGTGTAATAAATTAGGAGAATGATGTTCTAACAAAGAGGCTATAATTAAGTGGATATGTATAACTTGTTAATCCCACATGCGCTAGAAGGAAATGAACTAGAACTCTACAACATTATAAACGCAGAAGAGCTCGAAGGAGAAGGACACTCGATTTTCTTTAGGAAGATCAACCCTGGAGTGTAGACTTCTACCAGATCTCCAATCTGAGAGATGTTCTTCCACCGGGATTTTTTGAACAGAGCTAGGAGAACCCAGTGTTACTATTTCTGAAGGCGAAACAGCCAAGAATACGACGTGTTGGGTAGTATTTCCATTGGCGCAGTGACACGGACCAGGGAGAAGCAGATCAAGTCAGAATTAACCCACCGTGGTAGCACGTGCTATGGGAATTAATCTACATTATGGTAACTTTGTTGTTGTAATTCTTTTGTACTGATGCTAGGGTAAATATGTAGAATGCCTGGTTATAAAGCTTCAGAATGCTAAGTGTAAGCATTGATCTGTATAATGCACTGCACAATGCTTAGGTATGTAGAATGCATGAAAGTTAAGCTTAGGCCTTTGATTTTCATTGGTATATAATGAACTGGGTCTATGGGTTGCATTGGGAACAATTCTGAATCCATATAGATTTGGGATCTGAGGTATATGGTTATTTGTGTTAATACATAGTTGAACTATGCTTGCATTTTGGACTAGGATAAGCTCTGTATTTAAAAGTACTATTAAATACCTCGAAAGATCTGACTCTGGAATGTTAAACGGTGCCTATGAAAATGGAAACCCTGCTGGAGATTTTATGCATTATGTTTTATTTTTTTCTGTGAAAAAGGTGCTCATGTATATTTGCCCCTTTCTATACTATCTTTTGGTATGCGAATGTGCCGAATAGTATGATTGAAACCTGCAATATCAACCTCTATAGACTGCGCTTTATCCATACCCTACATATTGATAGATCTCAACCTGGATAGTCTGCTCCTTTATCCATACAAAAACCAAGATTTGGTTTTTGTGCCGATCTGGTAATGGAGTCCTCCATTTAGTAGTATGAATTTTTATGTGGATGTCATACTTTATAGATGCATTTTGGACTATGCTTGATCAATGGAGGAATGGAACTAAACAATGTATTTCATATATACACCTATTATCTTCTAGAATTACCAATGGTATGCTCAGAAGTTTTTATTTATCATTATCAATGTTTGTCATTTTATCAAGATCCATATACCTATAATTGCTTTTTGGACTAGGATTGATGGATGGATAAAATTGAACTAAATATATATATATATGCTAGTGTCATCATCTTGAAGTAAGGGATATACTTGGTTGGGAGTGTGATACTCCTTATCAAAATTTAGAAAAGAAAATGAGTTGTTTAATATATTTTCCAAAGAATGTATTTTCCATGAGTTGTTTAATGTATACTATTGGCTTCTATAGTATAAAGGTACTGATTCCATAAATGCATTAGATAAATGGAATTAAAGATATTGATATTATCATATTGAAGTAAAGGTTGTCTTGTGTTGGTTTATCAAAATTTAGAAAAGAGAATGGGTTGTTTAATATATTTTCCATGGATTTAAAGAATGCATTTTTCATGAGTTATACTATTTTCTTCTATAATATAAAGGTATTGATTAGATAAAATGGGATTAAAGATACCCATATTATCATATTGAAGTAAAGGTTATCTTCTATTGGTTCATCAAAACTGAGAAAATGAGTTGATTAATACTCATAGTGTTAATTAAAGAATGTATTATATATGTGAATTATATTTATATACTCATATTTTCATCTTGAATTCATGTACTTATATTTTCATATTGAATTAAGGGTTGTCTTTGATTAAGGGTCATACCCGTTATCAAAAGTTATAATAGGAAATGAGTAGTGTTAATAGACATATATTGTATATATATATATATGTATATTTTCCATGCACGTAGATATACTATTGGCTATATAGTATAAATGTATGGTTTTGATCAAAGGAACTTAGGAAATGAGTAGTGTTACATATATTTAATATATATGTATATATTTTCCATGCATGTAGATATAATATTGGATATATAGTATAAATGTATGGTTTTTGATCAAAGGAACTAAGGAAATGAGTAGTGTTAATAGACATATATTGAGTATATATGTATATTTTCCATGCACATAGATATACTATTGGCTATATATTATAAATGTATGGTTTTGATCAAGGGAACTTGGGGGAAGAAACATCTATGTAAAATATGTATATATTCATACTTAGACATAGATATCGCGTAAATGAGGATTATACTTTGTCACAAAATATTGGCAAAGAAATTAACTACCTCCGAACCTTGGTGGATTCATTTCCCAGCTTAGGGGTGTCTTCAGACCGAAAAAAAAACATCAAGGGAAGCCTATGGTTGGGAGGAAGGTATTGCACATGTTTTTAGTCGCCTAAGCTCAAAAGAAGTACTCTTAAAAGTTAGTTTGTTTATGGATGTAAATACCTTGTGTATAAGATTTATTCTCTTGAATGTATGGTACTAATATGCTTGTTCAGTTGCATTAAGGGGCAGTTACAGGAACTGCTGTACAATGGTGGAAATTGCTCTCGAAAGGACTCATGCGTCATATTGAATGGTTTCTACCAAGAGCACTAGCACAAGTATAATTTTTAAATTTTGTTTATAGAGATTATCATGTGGCTTATATGTTTTATAGTAATAACACGTACCTTGAGTATTGGATGCATAACCTGTAACTCATTGATGGAAGGAGGCTACAAAAGACATCGAGGAAATAAGAGAAAGTGGTAAAGTTTAATTGCTATTTCATTTGATGGACAACCTAATGATTGGAGAAACGGTTATATCTAATTTCAACAAGATTCACTTAAGTGGAATTGTATTATAGATATTGTAGATTCACGGTTCTTAATTGTGAACAAATGTGAGGCTATACTAAAGGTATAAGTTCTTAGTATTATTCTTGTACTAGTATGGTCCTAAGTAGAGTCCCGTTAACAATTAATCAATGGAACTTAACTAAAATAAATTACAGTTCTCTTACCTGAATAGAGTTAAAATGATAGAATCACTTATGACTATGTGTTTATATGCTCTCAAATGACTAACATAGCTGGCTTGTTTAGATATAGTAAGTAAAAATTTTACCCCATTTTCTCATAATCTACATTGAGGAATTTTCGGTATGTTACATAGAAGAATATGAATTAGTCCTTCATGTTAGTTAATTTTAATTCTGTCATGGAAAATTGCAAATTTGACAATGAAATGTAAATTTTTTAAATTGGCTACCTTCTATTAGTAATATTGGTTCCATGCACCTTGATCTTCAGAGATCCAATAAATAAATTGCATGAATTTTATCTTGACCATCTTTATACCTACGGCACCATTGAATAAAACCCATTTAAGCTCGTTCCAAAGGAAAATTAGGTTCCTTATACATCAACTACGAATTAGGTACTAGAACCAGTACCATATCGATACCTAGCTAGAAGCATCATAGACCTACATCCTCTCGAGAACCGGTCTTTCGAATGTGCCTCCTCCACGTATACTTACAAAATGCATCCAATGCATGGCCAACAAAACATGTCAACTTCATATTTGTGGGTCGAAGGTATCGTTCGACCCTTGCTACATCATTTTCGAGGCATGCAACTTGTTATTTCAAGCATATATGATGTGTTGTTAAGATTGGTTATTTGATGTTGTTATTTATGTTAATTACCTATTTGTCCCACATTAAATGCCCTACATTCTTTATTCCTAAAAACACATAGTAAACCAATAAAAAGTGTACTATAGTATTCTAAAATTTGACAAGCAGTTATAGTAGACACACACAAAGAGTTTGTCAAAAATTCCCTATCAAATGCATTCATAAAGTGGGTCACAACTAGACTGGAAGTGAGGGTAATTAATATCATTTCAATGACTTGTAACGTCCCTCTCACAAGAACCCTAGATATTTTGTAAATTCTAACACTATTGTATTCGTCTTTTGGTGAGGAGCTCAAGGCCAAGGCCCGACTAGAAACGAGACCTGTATGTATATTAATTTCCTGAGAAGTAAACTTAGGAGACTGATGGCCTCGGAACACCCTAATAAAAGTATAACTAAATCCACCAGGGCAAAAACAAAAACACACACACACACACACATATATATATATAATAATATATGTGCGACTAAAACGATGATGGTGGAATAAATCCACCAAGGGAAAGGTAAAACGTTAATCGAGCCTCAGGAATCGAGAAAATATCAACAACTCCATTGATGACCCAAACTACTAAGTTATTGACCTATGATAATGTAAGTAATAGAGAGACTAGTTACGTCGGTTAACAAAATAATGATCGTTATGATCCGTTTCAAGAGAGACATGATGTCTTACCTTACACTCATTATGACATCAAATAATAAATATGAGCTATGAGTTGGAATGATAAAAATAACATACAAAGGATACATTAAGTATTTTTATAAAGAGAGACATAAAGTATTAAGTCCTTTAAAAAAAAGAATACATAAAGTATTTTAAAGTCTAAGGATAGATTAATTCCTTCTAGACATAAGGAAGACGGATGAAGTCTTTTTGACGTGAATTAATATATATTAAGGAAGACAATGATGGGTCAAATCTTCTTATAAAAAGAGACGTGAATGAATAATTATTATTATTATGTAATAGGGAAAGGAAGGATTAATTCTTCAGCTAAAAGCCTGAATTTTTAATTAAGATCCTCTTTTTTGCCGTGCCTTAGATCTTGGCTTAATTGAAGGAGAGGTTCATATTCAATGGGGGAAATAAATCCTCCCTGAACCTTGACAGTCGTGACCAAATTTTAGGGCTGAAACGGTCGCCATAATCCTGGGAATTCTTAGCCCAAAATCCTCCTGACAATTACAACAGTAAAATGCTATGTTTAGCAATTCTGGCCGAGGTAAGTGGAAGAGGATGGCCTTGCTGAAAGAAATGAATAGTATATGTGTATGTAGGGGGAAGAGATGAGGGGCGCTGGCTGCATTGGAGGGCCTCGGCTAGAGGTGCACCATGGCACTAGGTAAGGTCTGGATTCTTTTGTTTAGTCAAATCCTTAAGTTTGGGTTCTATCTCAGATAATTCCATGGTGATTAAGTTTTTAAGTATATTTTTTTGTAACAAAGCATACACCCTCTGCACTCAAAGTGGCATATGCTGATGTGCAGTTCAGTCCCCCGCCGGATTACCTTCCTGGCATTGCTCTGTCATCGATCTTCAATATCAATCTGTATTCACAAGGCAATGATAATTTTAGGTATTTGACCCCTAACGGTAAAGAAGTCCGATGATGAGGAAGGACTTTTCTTTTCCATGCTTCTTTGACCAAAATTTGTTTTAGATCAGATCAGTCACCCTTGGGATCATTAACAGGCCCTGGTAACTATACCCAAGAAAGGTAAAGAACCTCGTTGTTATCTGCATGTGTTGGAATGGGATCCATGATTTCCATTCAATACTATTCAATTTACATCTGAAATTGCATAACAGAAAGAGTAAAATACAATCAGTATCTCCGTCGTATATCACTTTGCAGAAGCCAAACCCAATGACAATGCTTTGCAAGAATCACCATTTTCAGATTGAGTGGATGCTCATTCAGATTTATATTTGGTTGATGGCCCTTTGTTGGTAATAGACTTTCAGCATAGACAGTGATTTTGTCTTAGGTATTTGACTGTGTTTTTTTTGAAAACTGAACATAGCATAGACAACGATATTGTTTGGGTAATTTACTGCGTTTTTTCTGAAAACTAAACATAGCATAGACAGCGATTTTGTTTGGGTAATTGGCTGCGTTCTTCTGAAAACCGAACAAGAGAACATGATGTGATTTCACTCTGATTTTCCTTATTGTTATCTGAACATAGTTATAGACTACCTTTCAATATCTGAGCATAGGTTTAGGCTGCAATATGTTTTGAACCAGTTGGGTACTAAGAACGTGATGTCATTTGGAATAGCTCTCTGTAGCCGAATACATATAAAATATGAATACTTTGATCTGCCTTTACAAGCATGCATATTCTAAATATCCTTTATTCCTATATGTTAGAAATTATTATCTCTATCTGCAACTTTATCGATATTGAGAAGTAGATTGAATAGTACCAAGACCATTGCTCGTATTGCACGTGTTTAGATACTTGATATTCAATCTTATGCTATTATCGTTACCATATATGCATTTTGTTCTTACATGAAGGCGTGTACCGTATGAGTATGGAGACCATAGGAATTAAGGGGATTAAATAGCCCATCTTATACATAGAAACAGGAAAACCATTAATCTATGGAGTTATTACTAAGACTCATTATAGATATTAGTTAATTTTCTAGATAATTTTCCCAAATTGTCTTTCGGGACAATCAAAATGGGTACCCTCGTTTGACAGGGTAGTCCTGCTATGGCTTCCAACATAATGGGGTTGGGTTTGGATTGTTCCACTTTGTTTCCACACATGGGTTCAGCAAAAATCCAAGCTATAGATATAAAAAAAACTGTGATATGTCTTAATGACTTGAAAATAGACCAAAAAACTGCGATGTGTCTTAACGATTTGAGTATAGATTTAAAGCCGAATGTGTCTCACTAGGATTGGGAAAGGAATGCTCTATGATGAGTTCTAGAAATGTAAACTAGAAGATGTGCAGGCAACAGAGTTGTTGCGGATTGTAACCAACCCCTTTGGAAAATAATTTTACACGATGCGACAGATTGGTGGACGTAACCCCAAGTTTGGGGCGAACCACCTACATTTGTGTCTCCTTGGTATTTGTGTCAAATGTTTTGTTTCTTGCATTGTGCTATGTGCTTTGATGGTTTAAATACTTGGCGTCATAATGGACTTAGTTTGTACCTTAGTATTGTGAAACACTGTGACAAAGAAATGCTTGCAAGGTTGTGAATAAACAATGTGAATGATTAAAGACCGTCAATAATCAAATTTAAATACTAACACCAACAATATATTATGGTTTAGAGATGTTGTAAGGTATGTTAACATCCAGTTAAGAGTTTTCAGGTTATTATATACTTTTGAATTGTGTTTTTATGGGTACCATACGAATTGATGTTTTACTGTCGGACATGAGAAAATTAACTGGGATGTTTTGCATGTACGACATTAGTTCATGAATTTTATGACTCATTATAAGAAAAGAAGGAATACCCCATTATAGTTTCAAGGTAAAGTTCGAGAAGTGCTAAGCCTAAATATTATACTAAAGGTAGATATATACATGATTTTTCCTTAGAGGTACTCAAATATGTGGCCATTATCAATAATTCATCAATGATGCAGGTATAAATTTAAGGCAAGATGGTAACGATAGTTATGAATGTGACAGTAGGTTTAGCGATGAGATGTCACAGGAAAGATCACTTTCACAAAGGGCACATTTATTAGACGTTTATGTTTGAAGAATTGGTTTTATCTTGCTCATTGCATTAACGTGTTGGGATTATGGTGATTAAACTTTTGATAACATAACTCTTAACTCTCCTTGTGTCCAAAAGAACTAGACATGATTTATTGTTTAAGTAAATAACGTGAAAGAAAATTTACCACATCTTCTCACATACTACCTTGAGGAAATTGGGGACTACTACAAAAACCCTAGAAAATTGGATGTAAACTACATTCTTGGTTGTGATGTGGAGGATGGAAGTAAATTGTTATACGATTGTTTTTACAATGTGTATAGTTAGACATTATTAAAGTTGATTGGACATGCTTCATTTAAATTCCTTTTAAAAATTCTACACTAACATGCTTGACTTATTTTTTAGTAACAGTGAAACGAAAAAAAATATTACCCCCTTTTGCACCCATAATGGCCTTGGGGCCTAAGAGGTATGTTACAAGTGGTATTAGAGCGAGAGTTGAAATGCTCACGCCTATTGGGCTCAAAATCCTTCCGCATATTTTGTTTTACCTAACGATTGAGTTTTACTCTGTGATAACAGAAAAATCAACAAGTTCACATTGTTCGGACAATCTAGGTACCTTAATTTGTAGCCAACGGAAATGTTTATTGACCTTGTAGTTGTGCAGGAGAAGGAGGAACCTTTGCTCAGATCACAAAAGATGGTCATTATTTTTCCACTTCCACGTTAAGCCAACGGCATAAGTACATAGGTATCTAGTTATTTCCTTGATTTTTATTTCAAAAGGACTTATGAATGGTTAATACGACTGTTTCGTCATTATTTTAAATTAAATTATTGGTAAGCTATAAGAGTCTTCTTAGACAAACTCCTCGTGGATGAAAATACCTTCTACTATAATATTAATGGGGAGTTAAATTGTTGTTAATGACATGATGTACGTGGATTGTGATAGGTCACATTGTAACACTCAGTAATTAGTGTTGTTAAAAAGTAGCATTAAAGGGTCACTTAATTACCTATAGACCGAACGAGTCACATTCTCTGTTGTCCTATATTTGCAATTATTCCACAATCCTAATATTCTAGTTAAATAATTTGATGAACAACCAAATGTAAGTATCATGGCCTAGGTTACTGACATAATCATTGGTTACTTGATCTACTCATCATAACATTTTTGGGTGGTTTGAGGAAAACCATGTCTTACATCCGAAACTAGGCTTATCTTACCCTGAATGGATTGTTTCCACTATAATCTCTTTGGATATTAACACCGTTGAAAAATTTATATCTAAATCATTGAGTATATGAATATTGAAAGTGAATGTCGTTAGCTAATGTTGGTATCATTTGCTTCAAATCTGACTTCATTGTCTATTGAAATATGGTTGATAACATTGACAGTAAACTTTGACTATGTTGGATTGCCGACATTGACCATTTTGGTTGAATATTTTCCTTATTTGGCTTCCAAATTAAATCGATTACATAGGCATCAATTCTGAATTTGTTTTTGTAGTTGATTGCTGAAAATTATACTAATTGAAATCTGATTATTGGTTAGTTTTCCTGTGACACTAAATTCTCCTCTCTTGCGATTTGAATACTAAGGATATGATTTAATGCTTAAAGAAGGTTTGACACATTTCTTGACCTGGTAGTAAAATAAAGGATTGAAAGTTGAGAATGATTTTATGGTTATAAGTCCATTAATAGGGGTATTGAAGTTTTGTAGTTTAAACCGATTTGCTTGTTCACTAAAGTAACATATATAAATACAAGTTAAACATTATCTCTTTATGTTCGTGATAATGCTGAATTGAGCATTGAAATCCTTAAAGAGATAGATTGGAAAATTTATTTCTTGATATTAGTGAATGATGTTACACATACCGAAAGGTATTTGTATAGTTACAAGTACCAGCTTCATAATTTTTAAGTAAATGATATCTTAGAAGCATGCTCCTATTGGATAATGTCCTAGAAATGGTTCCTTATGCATGGATTGGAGCTTTTTGAACTATCTTATGTTTTGATTAGCTCCTGGATGGTATTTTCATTTTGGGTACTGATCTAATAGCCGAATAGACTAATTGTTGGAATGAATACTTATTTATATCATATGTCTATTTGTAGAGTCTAGTAAGAAACCTAGAATTGATTCTAGTGCTAGATGGAAGGATCTTGTTGGTAGTCTTGGATTAAATCCATTAATAATTTCATAGCATTGGTGTTGCTTGGGTCGTATTGAGATTTGTATTTTTAAGAGCTTATATGGATTTGATTATCTAAAGATATTGATATTGAAAATAAGTGAGTTAATGAATGTTGTATTATGTTATATGCTAACCTGGCAGGATATGCCAAGAACACTATGAGTCAGAGTTGATTGTTAGAGAAATAATTAATGCCGTAGATAATGAGGTTAAGTATGGGTGTTGTTTTACTTAAAATAATTGTCCAATATCGAGTTTTACAACCAAGGACTAACCGTGGATGATGTTGTTTACATACTAACATTGCAGGCTTCACTGAGATTATGACCATTGCTACAATTGACGTACATTATGGTATATAAATCTGTGTGTGTATGTAAGTTGTGCTCAATTGCTCATAAAAGAGTAAGGAGTAATTTTTGTAGATGATTTACAAGGTTATATAACTCGTGAATGACAATTAAAAATCGATGTAAATTATGAAACTTTGATAATTGATTATTGAAATTTTGGGTTATCAATGAATGCTTTAACTGACCACCTATGGAGTGATTGCAGGAATGGGAAATTGTGGCCATGAGAAAAGCTAAATCTCTAGGACTGTAATGAGTTAAAATGATATGAGAAAGATCTCATAACACATATTTCATTAAATTTGTAATTATTTAGTGGATCTAGAATTTAGAACTTCCGCTAGATTGAGTTCTTTCAAGATGAGGAAAGTCATATACTTTGAATCCTTACATAATGTCTAGTAATATTATTTATAGTTTGTATTTAATGTTAAGTTGATTAAATTATTTTATGACATAATACCAACATTGTATTTGTTACTACAACAATTAGAAATATTGTCGTAGTAATTATTTGTGTCTTTGTTGAGTATGTTGTTTTATTTTTGGAAGTTCGCACCACTTATAATCAATACAGGAAAATATTTTATGACTTTAAAGTCTAAGTTTTAACCTTGTAATGATTAAAATAAATTATGAATTCAAATAGCAACATAATTTATTAATATTGTTGTTGGTAGTGGTAGTGGTAGTGTATTAAAAACTAAGTTGATGAATGTTTACTTTATGAATTATAGATTAACGTGAGAAATTTCTTACCTATAAATTTATTTAATGATATTGATGTTAGTAAAGCCTCCCTTATTTATTAATATTATTTATTTTAACAATCAAAATTAATTATGAACTAGAATAGCATTAGTGCACTAGAGTTTGATTTTTTTAATATACAAGAGGAAAGGGGGAAAACCAACTTAACTAATTATTGCAAGTGCTCATTATTTATTTATGAAGTATTTGAACAATGTGTTTAATTGAAAAGAGCATATTTTTATTGAAAATATAGATATCTTACAATATTTATATTATCAATAAGATTTAAATCATGTCTTAATTTATGTTAGGGCACGAAGGAATCGAACCACCATCATCCTGCTTGGAATGCAGGTGCTCTTCCATTGAGCTAGCACCCTTTACAACATGAGGGGAGAGGGACTGTGTTAACACCTGGATTACACATTTCTAATCCTCTGTGACAAAGCAAAATGATGTTTTATTCAGAGAGGAATTCTAGAAGATGTTTTAAAGTTCATTATTGAATATGATTATGCACATTTGATATAGTGACATGTTGAGTTTATGTAAAAAACAAATTGAAAAGTTAAAAATTGAATGGTGTTATCTAATTCACATAAAGTACCATCACATGAATTAACATAGAAGTTGAACAAAAAGTTTCATATTAGTAAATAATATAAAATTCCTCAAAAAAAGGCTTGAAGAGAATATTTGATATACAACAAAAATTTAAAAGTGTTTCTTCTTGTATATTAATAACTAGTTCAAAGAGAAAATTACATTCATGAATCATCTCTACATAATCTCCTTATATTCAGTCAAGCAAATCAATTACAACTTGTACACCACATTTATTTATTGTGGTCTTCCTGCAATCTTCTTTATTTTGCATCCATGCAAAAACCATGGTATTAACTGGAATACATCCAAGTCATGTGTCATCAAGGTTTGGTACCCAATATTGTTCTAAAATTTTCCTTTGTATTTCCCTGAACTAGGCTTCCATCAATAAACATTTACATGAAGAGTCTCACTTTCATCATTCTGGAAAATATATGAGTTGTTTTTTGCCATCCAAATCGTCTCTCCTTCATCCTTAGTTCATGATATAACTACCAACACCTTTACTTTCTCAAATTCAATCATAGGATTGAATCTTGGCTTTAGCTTGTTGCATCTGGGTCCAACATATACCAGTTCATCCGTCACATTATCAAATTCTCCATCCATAATACTTATATTACATCTAGTGCATTATGATCAACATTAAATCTCACATGGATTAAATTGTCTTTATGATGCAACGTATTTAATGATAATGTCTAACATGAATTAAATCTAACGTGATGTTATCACTTAATGATTGATTGTCTGGATTAAGGTATGTGAAATATTTTCATTCCATAATGAATTTTTCATAGTTCTCGTAACAAACATGGTTGGAGTGTCCACTCAAAACATTCACACAGTTTAATCCAGAAAATCAATCACAATGATGACAAACTGATAAAACCTGCATGCTCAAAATGTTAGTATTGTATTTATTGAGTATAAGTTAATATGCTAGTACAAAGTTGGCACCATTTTAAATTCTACACAAGAAAATATAATTATGGATTTGAATGCAACATAGTAGTACAATTAAATTTATATCAACTATAATAACGAATAATAGGAAAAAATTACTTCAAACCTTATTGCAAGTGCCTTACATTTATTCACAAAGCAATTCTATAAGATATTTTAAGGTGAAATCGCATAAAGTATCATCACATGAATTAACATTGAAGTTGAACCAAAATTTTCATATACGTAGAAAATAATATAAAATTCCTCAAAAGGTAGCTTGAAGAGAATATTTGATATACTACAAACATTGACAACTTTTTCTTCATGTATATTAATTAGTCATTCAAAAAGAAAAATGACATTCATGAATCATCTCCACCTAATCTCCTTATATTTTCTCAAGCATATCAAGTACAGCTTCAGGATGAAGATTTCTATAGTTAATCATAATGACAAAGAGAGTTTATGGAATTAAATTGTGTGTATTGAAACATCCCTACGTTTCAAGTGGACACTCCACCAATCATCAGGGGAACAAAATGAAAAGCTCAAATTAGTATTGAAGAGAGTGAGCAAAAGCTAATAATAAAGAAGGAAAGGATTTTGTACATGCATTAATGAATATAATTATGCACATTTGATATAGTGAGATGTTGTGTTGATCTAAAAGACAAATTGAAAAGTTAAAATTTGAATGGTATTATCTAATTCGCATAAAGTATCATCACATAAATAAACATTGAACTTGAAGTGAAATTTCATATATGCAGTAAATAATATAAAATTCCTCAAAAAATAGCTTGAAGAGTATTTATTATAGTACAAACATTGAAAAATGTTTCTTCATGTATACTAAAATTCATTCAAAAATCAAAGTTACATTCATGTATCATCTCCACCTAATCTCCTTGTATCCGCTCAAGCAGATCAAGTACAGCTTGTACACCACATTTATTTATCTTTGTCTTCTTGCAATATTCTTTCTTTGGCATCCATGCCCAAACTATGGTATTAATTGGAATAGATCCAAGTTCTGTGTCATCAGGATTTGGTACCCAATATTGCTCTAAAACTTTTCCCTTGTATTTCCCTGAGCTAGGATGCCACCAATCAATCTTTACATGAAGGGTCTCGCTGTCATCATCCTGGAAGATATCTGAGGTGGCTTTTTCCATCCAAATCATCTCTCCTTCATCCTCATTTCCTGATCTAACAAGCAACATCTTTCCTTTCTCAACATTAATTCTAGGATCGAATGTTGGCTTTGGCTTGTTGCACTTGGGTCCAACATATACTGGTTCATCTGTCACATTATCAAAATCCCCATCCATAATACTTGATATTGCATGGAGTGCATTACCATCAACATTAACATTTTTCCTCGTCTTTGGCCAAAAATCATCAGAAGAAGAATCACTTTCATCCAAGGGTGTATGGTCATTGTACATTACATCTAATGCATCAAGAACTCTTTTCCAATAATCTAGTTTTTCATTCCATTCCTCTGTAACAATTGGTGAATTCTGATTGCCAATAGTCTCTTTCCACATTTTTATGTATGATGTTATTCCTTCCTTTAGTTCTTTTAAATATGCATCATTGTCTTTGGGACGTAAGAAAGATGGCTTCCCTGTGGGAAATATAGGTCGGCCTTCATCATCTATATTCCACAACTCCACTAGTTCTGACCACTCAATGTCTTTGATGGATTCTTTATACCTCATAATGGGAACATCATTGAGTACAAGGAATTGGAAGTACTGACATTAAGATGTCCAACTAGTGCATTTTTCCCCTCCTTGATGTACCCATTAAGAAAACTTTTGAATTCATACACTTTGTCAATAAGTTTAGGTGGAAACACCCTTTTTTCTTCTATTGTATGATATGTATCCATCATCTCAGGTAAAGAATATATATCTTTACTTTTCAAGTTGGAAGACATTCTTCCATAGGTTCCATCTATGTCTTCATGGGTGTGCCCCACAAGCAAGAACCCAACCTCAATAGTGATGAAGACACCAAGTGCAGTTAATAGTGATAGAAACATGAAAACATAACGATTCTTATTATCACTAGCTGCATTGTCCAACTGTAACAACAAATGTGGAGGAAGAGGTTTAAAATCAAGATTTTGATTTGTTGAGATTCCATTTAAAGATAGGAAAGCATCCTTGTACACTCTACATTTTGAGTAAATAGAGTTTTGAAGTAATGCATTTGAAAGTGTGTTTCTTGAACTTCCACTCTCATAAAGCAAATCACCATACATATCAAGGTGTGGGTCTTCAAGGTCCCTCAAGCACTTTGCAAGAGATGTAATGGTAAATTGTGATCCCATGTGTACAAATGGTAGAGAAAAATGACCAAAATCTCCTGTGCTATTCCCATGTGTTAGCATACCTGTCAACGACAAACCCAAGTTTGTTCCTACAACAGATTTTGATTTGAAACGTAATCTTGGGATTGAAGTATTTTTTTTGTCCATTTTATCATGGATAATGCTCAAGTATTCCTTTGGATACCACTCTGACATAATTCTGTGGGCATAGTAGCAATATCTTCCACACATAACAAT